>JAJQOW010000240.1:0-148162 GCA_037975125.1 Latrodectus hesperus
TTAGCAATCAGTAATGGCACTCATTTTTTTATACTTAAGCAGTTCCTTATCATTGAAAGTTGTTCTTTAATTGATTGCTTTGAAATCAAAGTTATCTAAATTAGTGCAGTTATTAGAATGCAAATTAAGTTTCATATTTTGTAATTCCTCAAATTTTGTGTTTTGTATCTAGACATTCATGTTGTATAGGCAATAGATTAAATTTGCCGAGTGCACCTTTATCGTGTTTTGCAATGTCAGTAACTTACATGAAGACTGAAGAAACTAATGGTCTGATCATAATTATATTTAAAAATGCTTGCAAGTATGAGCAATCTGTGGCCTGCTTACACTTGACCATTTAATGCAAATGTTTGATGGTATGATGAAAGCAGGGATAATAATTGAGGTCCTCGTACTTGAGGTATTCATTACCTGTCTTGTTCCATAGATCTCAAACAGTGTTTTGTTCCCATTAATTTGTTGGGGAATGCATTATTGTATTTAGCTACATTGTTTCTTAAAATGTAGATACAATAATTTGTGTATAATTCTTACCTATTATATTAAAAATTAAAATGTCACGAGCATCTAGTTTGAATTTTCAAAAAAAGAAATTGTGATTAAATTTTTGACTTTTTAATAATTATTCCTGTTGCACTCAGAAATAATCTTTATTGCTTTATGTGAATATCATAGTGCTTATGCTTCAGTTTTGCAAGTTCTCATCTGTATTACCATATTTGAAGTTATCAGTGATGAATATTCTGGCACCTCTAATGAATGCTAATGATTCAAACATTCAATGTCTACTGAGATAACTTATATTATTTATATATTGTATGGTAAAATTTCTTTATTAACGTTATAAAAATGTTACAATTGCTTGTAATGTTCTTAAATGTATTCTACTTTTAATGGAAATATTAAGTGTGATATCTTTTAAACATCCTTGCAGTGGAAGTCAATCTTAAACTTTTTACTGATATACTTTACTGTATAAGCGTCAAATCTCTGTTTTACAAATAGTGAATGCCATACTTTTTTAAGCATCTACTCAAACTTTGTTTTGACATGCTGTGATCATTGATGACAAATACATTGCCTGATGCACGTGATGGTGTATACTAGATGGTCTGAGATATATGTACAAATAATACACACACAGCTTTTAATTGTGGACTTTTCCTTTTGGTTAACCATCTGAAGTTCTTGCCCATAACTGTGATGTAATTTGGCTAGAGTTCTGATTGTTTGATGACACTCTTTTCTACTGAGTAATTAACTTCATGTGAAAACGTACAGTAATTCGCAAAGTGAGTAAAACTATATTTAATTCTCCTCTTTGATTTCGAAGTATGTGTTCCGTGTTAACATTTAGCTGTAGATGTTAGAGCCTTACTTCCGCGATTGATAGGTGTCACATGTATATATAAATTAGAATGTCATCTCTGTGTAAAGGATGTCTTGCCATGATCTAGAATGTTTGAAAACTTTGTCAAACGTTTTGCATTTCTCACGTTTACGTGATGGGGTATAAGTTTTTAGATTGCACCAGTTCTAAGGATTGATACTGAGACTTGCTGATTTTATGAAACAGTCATTAATATCAAACAGGCTATCTTAGTGATGATAATGATGTTATTACATCTTTCGGGTCTGAAACATCTGTGGACACACTATTTTACTGAATCTAATCTAAGAAGCCTGTGTTTCTGAATCAGAGTTGTGTAGAAGTGGCAATTGCACTACTTTGTGTGACTCGTGGGGAAATGCAAGAGGTCAGACATTTCTTTAATTGAAATGTTTAACATTTTGTCTGAAATTTCCTGCTTTCAAACACCACTAATATGTTTTATGGCCAAAAAAAAAAAAACTGTCTGAATTATTCATGTAAATTTTAGTTTGCTTATTTTTATCTTGTCAACCTCAACATGCTTCTATGTTTAGAGATATTTTTTTATGTATGTTAATTGCATTGTCAAAAACTGCTTTTCCAATTTGTCGCTGGCCATATTTTTGATTGATTCTGCTAACACTTGACCTTCTGAATAATTTATTCAGATTTGGGATACAATGCAGAAATATTAAATGACTTCCTCGTACTGCAGACAGGGATTGTCTGTCAGTCCCGTTGTCTTCATACACTAGCAATCCTTGATATTTTACTGAAAACCAAAATTTATATATTATGTACACTTTTATGCTGAAATTAAAGTAGTGGCTTTATGATTAAAATAACCATGTTGAGTACAAATGAAAATATCCTGCAATTATGAAAGCTGTTCCATTTTAATTAAAGTTTGCAACTTTTAATCATTTAACAGTGTTTATATACAAATCTTGTAATGATGATAACAAAGGCACCTCTTGTCTGAAAAGAATGGTGAAAATAAGATTTATCTGATGAGAGTTGCTTGGTAAAATTTTTATTTTCATTTATAGATTTACATATATGTTCTTGGGTAATAACTGAAATTTTTTTAAGTATGTGTATACTAAATGCTTACTTAAGATTCGATCATGAATCTGTAAAAGTGATATTTGTTTCCCCTATCCAACGCTGCCACCTAAATTTTGTATTTAGCAGTGGTTTTTCAATTTTCTGGGGGTAAATAAATATTGCAAAGAAACATTGAACTTCAATTTGAAAATTCAATATCCTGGTTGCAATTACATTTCCACAGTTATTTTTCAATTTTCTGGACATATTTTATCTTAGATAAAATTCCAAAGAAAAATTCAGTTAAGAGTAGCAAGTAATGTTTTTAGTTAATAAACTATTCCCCTCAAGTTTTCCAAATTGAATTTTTAATAATTTGTTTTGTATAAATAAAATTTAAAAGGGTTGTCGTTTTGTAGAGCATAGATCGAGGACAGTTGTATGACTGACATAGCTGCCACTTTATTTTTCATTTTGATCTTTTACAGTCCTCTCAAATTTTTAATTTATCTGTCATCATTTTTTTAAACCGATAAATCTATTACTTTGCTTTATCCGAAGTTAGCATTTCTAAAAGGCTATGTACGATTATATACTTTAGCATCTATATTTACCCTGGTGTTTTAAAATATTATCCCTGATAACTGAAAATAATCAATTGTGACATGTATATAGTTCCAATGTTTTTATTGAGAGAATTCCAGAATTACTTTTCTGTTTTAACTTCAATTTTTAAAATTACACATTTCCTTTTTCAGTCTAAACCGATTTCTGAATGATATGAAAGAAATTCGATGCAATGCAATGCAATGGGATTGGTGATACTTGTAGGAGGAAGAAATTCAGCAGTGAAATGTTGTGGTTTGACATTTATCACCCAATAGTGATGCTTAATGACTGACCACACTTAAATTTGATTTGGCTTTCACTAAGTATTCACTTTTAGGTTTGATTTTTACTGTCACAATTTTTACTTTACAAGTATTTTATATACTAATTTATTTTTTATTACGGGATGTTAAATGGCTGGCATTGTAATTTTGTAAAATGTGGTTTAAAATTGAAACTCACAAGTGATTATTTTATTAGACTTATCACTTCTTATTTGCATTCTGCCTTCCTGCATTAGAAATAATTTCCTCCAAAACTTTTGTAATTTTGATGATTGCCTAATCCAAGAATTTAGCAATCAGTAATGGCACTCATTTTTTTATACTTAAGCAGTTCCTTATCATTGAAAGTTGTTCTTTAATTGATTGCTTTGAAATCAAAGTTATCTAAATTAGTGCAGTTATTAGAATGCAAATTAAGTTTCATATTTTGTAATTCCTCAAATTTTGTGTTTTGTATCTAGACATTCATGTTGTATAGGCAATAGATTAAATTTGCCGAGTGCACCTTTATCGTGTTTTGCAATGTCAGTAACTTACATGAAGACTGAAGAAACTAATGGTCTGATCATAATTATATTTAAAAATGCTTGCAAGTATGAGCAATCTGTGGCCTGCTTACACTTGACCATTTAATGCAAATGTTTGATGGTATGATGAAAGCAGGGATAATAATTGAGGTCCTCGTACTTGAGGTATTCATTACCTGTCTTGTTCCATAGATCTCAAACAGTGTTTTGTTCCCATTAATTTGTTGGGGAATGCATTATTGTATTTAGCTACATTGTTTCTTAAAATGTAGATACAATAATTTGTGTATAATTCTTACCTATTATATTAAAAATTAAAATGTCACGAGCATCTAGTTTGAATTTTCAAAAAAAGAAATTGTGATTAAATTTTTGACTTTTTAATAATTATTCCTGTTGCACTCAGAAATAATCTTTATTGCTTTATGTGAATATCATAGTGCTTATGCTTCAGTTTTGCAAGTTCTCATCTGTATTACCATATTTGAAGTTATCAGTGATGAATATTCTGGCACCTCTAATGAATGCTAATGATTCAAACATTCAATGTCTACTGAGATAACTTATATTATTTATATATTGTATGGTAAAATTTCTTTATTAACGTTATAAAAATGTTACAATTGCTTGTAATGTTCTTAAATGTATTCTACTTTTAATGGAAATATTAAGTGTGATATCTTTTAAACATCCTTGCAGTGGAAGTCAATCTTAAACTTTTTACTGATATACTTTACTGTATAAGCGTCAAATCTCTGTTTTACAAATAGTGAATGCCATACTTTTTTAAGCATCTACTCAAACTTTGTTTTGACATGCTGTGATCATTGATGACAAATACATTGCCTGATGCACGTGATGGTGTATACTAGATGGTCTGAGATATATGTACAAATAATACACACACAGCTTTTAATTGTGGACTTTTCCTTTTGGTTAACCATCTGAAGTTCTTGCCCATAACTGTGATGTAATTTGGCTAGAGTTCTGATTGTTTGATGACACTCTTTTCTACTGAGTAATTAACTTCATGTGAAAACGTACAGTAATTCGCAAAGTGAGTAAAACTATATTTAATTCTCCTCTTTGATTTCGAAGTATGTGTTCCGTGTTAACATTTAGCTGTAGATGTTAGAGCCTTACTTCCGCGATTGATAGGTGTCACATGTATATATAAATTAGAATGTCATCTCTGTGTAAAGGATGTCTTGCCATGATCTAGAATGTTTGAAAACTTTGTCAAACGTTTTGCATTTCTCACGTTTACGTGATGGGGTATAAGTTTTTAGATTGCACCAGTTCTAAGGATTGATACTGAGACTTGCTGATTTTATGAAACAGTCATTAATATCAAACAGGCTATCTTAGTGATGATAATGATGTTATTACATCTTTCGGGTCTGAAACATCTGTGGACACACTATTTTACTGAATCTAATCTAAGAAGCCTGTGTTTCTGAATCAGAGTTGTGTAGAAGTGGCAATTGCACTACTTTGTGTGACTCGTGGGGAAATGCAAGAGGTCAGACATTTCTTTAATTGAAATGTTTAACATTTTGTCTGAAATTTCCTGCTTTCAAACACCACTAATATGTTTTATGGCCAAAAAAAAAAAAACTGTCTGAATTATTCATGTAAATTTTAGTTTGCTTATTTTTATCTTGTCAACCTCAACATGCTTCTATGTTTAGAGATATTTTTTTATGTATGTTAATTGCATTGTCAAAAACTGCTTTTCCAATTTGTCGCTGGCCATATTTTTGATTGATTCTGCTAACACTTGACCTTCTGAATAATTTATTCAGATTTGGGATACAATGCAGAAATATTAAATGACTTCCTCGTACTGCAGACAGGGATTGTCTGTCAGTCCCGTTGTCTTCATACACTAGCAATCCTTGATATTTTACTGAAAACCAAAATTTATATATTATGTACACTTTTATGCTGAAATTAAAGTAGTGGCTTTATGATTAAAATAACCATGTTGAGTACAAATGAAAATATCCTGCAATTATGAAAGCTGTTCCATTTTAATTAAAGTTTGCAACTTTTAATCATTTAACAGTGTTTATATACAAATCTTGTAATGATGATAACAAAGGCACCTCTTGTCTGAAAAGAATGGTGAAAATAAGATTTATCTGATGAGAGTTGCTTGGTAAAATTTTTATTTTCATTTATAGATTTACATATATGTTCTTGGGTAATAACTGAAATTTTTTTAAGTATGTGTATACTAAATGCTTACTTAAGATTCGATCATGAATCTGTAAAAGTGATATTTGTTTCCCCTATCCAACGCTGCCACCTAAATTTTGTATTTAGCAGTGGTTTTTCAATTTTCTGGGGGTAAATAAATATTGCAAAGAAACATTGAACTTCAATTTGAAAATTCAATATCCTGGTTGCAATTACATTTCCACAGTTATTTTTCAATTTTCTGGACATATTTTATCTTAGATAAAATTCCAAAGAAAAATTCAGTTAAGAGTAGCAAGTAATGTTTTTAGTTAATAAACTATTCCCCTCAAGTTTTCCAAATTGAATTTTTAATAATTTGTTTTGTATAAATAAAATTTAAAAGGGTTGTCGTTTTGTAGAGCATAGATCGAGGACAGTTGTATGACTGACATAGCTGCCACTTTATTTTTCATTTTGATCTTTTACAGTCCTCTCAAATTTTTAATTTATCTGTCATCATTTTTTTAAACCGATAAATCTATTACTTTGCTTTATCCGAAGTTAGCATTTCTAAAAGGCTATGTACGATTATATACTTTAGCATCTATATTTACCCTGGTGTTTTAAAATATTATCCCTGATAACTGAAAATAATCAATTGTGACATGTATATAGTTCCAATGTTTTTATTGAGAGAATTCCAGAATTACTTTTCTGTTTTAACTTCAATTTTTAAAATTACACATTTCCTTTTTCAGTCTAAACCGATTTCTGAATGATATGAAAGAAATTCGATGCAATGCAATGCAATGGGATTGGTGATACTTGTAGGAGGAAGAAATTCAGCAGTGAAATGTTGTGGTTTGACATTTATCACCCAATAGTGATGCTTAATGACTGACCACACTTAAATTTGATTTGGCTTTCACTAAGTATTCACTTTTAGGTTTGATTTTTACTGTCACAATTTTTACTTTACAAGTATTTTATATACTAATTTATTTTTTATTACGGGATGTTAAATGGCTGGCATTGTAATTTTGTAAAATGTGGTTTAAAATTGAAACTCACAAGTGATTATTTTATTAGACTTATCACTTCTTATTTGCATTCTGCCTTCCTGCATTAGAAATAATTTCCTCCAAAACTTTTGTAATTTTGATGATTGCCTAATCCAAGAATTTAGCAATCAGTAATGGCACTCATTTTTTTTTATACTTAAGCAGTTCCTTATCATTGAGAGTTGTTCTTTAATTGATTGCTTTGAAATCAAAGTTATCTAAATTAGTGCAGTTATTAGAATGCAAATTAAGTTTCATATTTTGTAATTCCTCAAATTTTGTGTTTTGTATCTAGACATTCATGTTGTATAGGCAATAGATTAAATTTGCCGAGTGCACCTTTATCGTGTTTTGCAATGTCAGTAACTTACATGAAGACTGAAGAAACTAATGGTCTGATCATAATTATATTTAAAAATGCTTGCAAGTATGAGCAATCTGTGGCCTGCTTACACTTGACCATTTAATGCAAATGTTTGATGGTATGATGAAAGCAGGGATAATAATTGAGGTCCTCGTACTTGAGGTATTCATTACCTGTCTTGTTCCATAGATCTCAAACAGTGTTTTGTTCCCATTAATTTGTTGGGGAATGCATTATTGTATTTAGCTACATTGTTTCTTAAAATGTAGATACAATAATTTGTGTATAATTCTTACCTATTATATTAAAAATTAAAATGTCACGAGCATCTAGTTTGAATTTTCAAAAAAAGAAATTGTGATTAAATTTTTGACTTTTTAATAATTATTCCTGTTGCACTCAGAAATAATCTTTATTGCTTTATGTGAATATCATAGTGCTTATGCTTCAGTTTTGCAAGTTCTCATCTGTATTACCATATTTGAAGTTATCAGTGATGAATATTCTGGCACCTCTAATGAATGCTAATGATTCAAACATTCAATGTCTACTGAGATAACTTATATTATTTATATATTGTATGGTAAAATTTCTTTATTAACGTTATAAAAATGTTACAATTGCTTGTAATGTTCTTAAATGTATTCTACTTTTAATGGAAATATTAAGTGTGATATCTTTTAAACATCCTTGCAGTGGAAGTCAATCTTAAACTTTTTACTGATATACTTTACTGTATAAGCGTCAAATCTCTGTTTTACAAATAGTGAATGCCATACTTTTTTAAGCATCTACTCAAACTTTGTTTTGACATGCTGTGATCATTGATGACAAATACATTGCCTGATGCACGTGATGGTGTATACTAGATGGTCTGAGATATATGTACAAATAATACACACACAGCTTTTAATTGTGGACTTTTCCTTTTGGTTAACCATCTGAAGTTCTTGCCCATAACTGTGATGTAATTTGGCTAGAGTTCTGATTGTTTGATGACACTCTTTTCTACTGAGTAATTAACTTCATGTGAAAACGTACAGTAATTCGCAAAGTGAGTAAAACTATATTTAATTCTCCTCTTTGATTTCGAAGTATGTGTTCCGTGTTAACATTTAGCTGTAGATGTTAGAGCCTTACTTCCGCGATTGATAGGTGTCACATGTATATATAAATTAGAATGTCATCTCTGTGTAAAGGATGTCTTGCCATGATCTAGAATGTTTGAAAACTTTGTCAAACGTTTTGCATTTCTCACGTTTACGTGTTGGGGTATAAGTTTTTAGATTGCACCAGTTCTAAGGATTGATACTGAGACTTGCTGATTTTATGAAACAGTCATTAATATCAAACAGGCTATCTTAGTGATGATAATGATGTTATTACATCTTTCGGGTCTGAAACATCTGTGGACACACTATTTTACTGAATCTAATCTAAGAAGCCTGTGTTTCTGAATCAGAGTTGTGTAGAAGTGGCAATTGCACTACTTTGTGTGACTCGTGGGGAAATGCAAGAAGTCAGACATTTCTTTAATTGAAATGTTTAACATTTTGTCTGAAATTTCCTGCTTTCAAACACCACTAATATGTTTTATGGCCAAAAAAAAAAAAACTGTCTGAATTATTCATGTAAATTTTAGTTTGCTTATTTTTATCTTGTCAACCTGAACATGCTTCTATGTTTAGAGATATTTTTTTTTGTATGTTAATTGCATTGTCAAAAACTGCCTTTCCAATTTGTCGCTGACCATGTTTTTGATTGATTCTGCTAACACTTGACCTTCTGAATAATTTATTCAGATTTGGGATACAATGCAGAAATATTAAATGACTTCCTCGTACTGCAGACAGGGATTGTCTGTCAGTCCCGTTGTCTTCATACACTAGCAATCCTTGATATTTTACTGAAAACCAAAATTTATATATTATGTACACTTTTATGCTGAAATTAAAGTAGTGGCTTTATGATTAAAATAACCATGTTGAGTACAAATGAAAATATCCTGCAATTATGAAAGCTGTTCCATTTTAATTAAAGTTTGCAACTTTTAATCATTTAACAGTGTTTATATACAAATCTTGTAATGATGATAACAAAGGCACCTCTTGTCTGAAAAGAATGGTGAAAATAAGATTTATCTGATGAGAGTTGCTTGGTAAAATTTTTATTTTCATTTATAGATTTACATATATGTTCTTGGGTAATAACTGAAATTTTTTTAAGTATGTGTATACTAAATGCTTACTTAAGATTCGATCATGAATCTGTAAAAGTGATATTTGTTTCCCCTATCCAACGCTGCCACCTAAATTTTGTATTTAGCAGTGGTTTTTCAATTTTCTGGGGGTAAATAAATATTGCAAAGAAACATTGAACTTCAATTTGAAAATTCAATATCCTGGTTGCAATTACATTTCCACAGTTATTTTTCAATTTTCTGGACATATTTTATCTTAGATAAAATTCCAAAGAAAAATTCAGTTAAGAGTAGCAAGTAATGTTTTTAGTTAATAAACTATTCCCCTCAAGTTTTCCAAATTGAATTTTTAATAATTTGTTTTGTATAAATAAAATTTAAAAGGGTTGTCGTTTTGTAGAGCATAGATCGAGGACAGTTGTATGACTGACATAGCTGCCACTTTATTTTTCATTTTGATCTTTTACAGTCCTCTCAAATTTTTAATTTATCTGTCATCATTTTTTTAAACCGATAAATCTATTACTTTGCTTTATCCGAAGTTAGCATTTCTAAAAGGCTATGTACGATTATATACTTTAGCATCTATATTTACCCTGGTGTTTTAAAATATTATCCCTGATAACTGAAAATAATCAATTGTGACATGTATATAGTTCCAATGTTTTTATTGAGAGAATTCCAGAATTACTTTTCTGTTTTAACTTCAATTTTTAAAATTACACATTTCCTTTTTCAGTCTAAACCGATTTCTGAATGATATGAAAGAAATTCGATGCAATGCAATGCAATGGGATTGGTGATACTTGTAGGAGGAAGAAATTCAGCAGTGAAATGTTGTGGTTTGACATTTATCACCCAATAGTGATGAATCTGGAGAATTTATAGTTAACTTTATATACAATTACGACGAAAAATTCTAGAATCGTAATGTTCTACAATATCTTTATAATTTTTTTTTTAAATATATTTTTTGACAAAATATTTCAAAATTTCTTGTACTTATTTTATTAAGATTCATTGCTGAAAATTCTAAAGATATTTTCCTCATATATAAACTGTTTTGTGTTCCATTCTAAATGCGTATAACAAATATAATAATGTCATGAAAGTTTTCATTAATAGGGAAATTTGTACAGCAGGCATGTGAAATTGTGTGAAAAAAACAAAAGAAAAATTTTAAATACTTTCAAAAATGACAACATACATAAACTTTCATGCATTTTTTGTTCTGAAATTAAAAGCCAAACTGCTGGATTTAAATCATAACTTAGATAATAAAACATTACATAAAAGTTGTGTTTTTCAATTTTTTCCCCAATTGTATTTCATTCAAATAATGAGATATTTTTAATTTTCCTTAAATATATTCATGAATATCCAATCAGTTGTATGGAAATGTACTCTTTTTTTTTTAACATAATTAATGATTTCTTAGGACCTCCTATTTTTTTATATGCTAATCCTTTTTTTTAATTTTTAGTTATTTTTTTCTTAAACTGTTAATTTATTTTTAATACCCTATAAAAAGAATAATTATGAAATTAAGATTTTGTTAAAATCAAAATTTTTATAGAATTTAACTCTGAAATATATATAAATATTTTATTATATAAATATTTTTCTGTATAATTACTGTACATTTTTTTAGTTCTGTGTAATTATTGAAATAACATACACTAAAATATATCTCTTTGGTAAAGTACAATAAGATAAAACGTGAAAATGTATCTTGCTCTAACATATATATATATATATCTGAAAGTTTAACGACTTTAATTTTTTTCATAGATAAATATTTCACTACGGAAAGTTTTTTTATGATTTAATTTTGGAAAACAGATGTTTGACTAATAATAGTTATGTAATCTAGTACAGGGAGGGCGAACCTGTTTTGATGTCCGTGCCACAGTCATAAAAATTCTAATTTAAATAGGTAACGTACCACAATAAAATTTCATTCGAAATGTTAGCGTGGTGAAACTATGCGTAATTATAATTAAATAAACCAAAGCAATTCTTCTTTAAACATTTTTTTATTAATCAATGTTTTACAAAAAGCAATATGCTAGAAACAGAATTCACGTTAAAAACAATTATTTTTAATGTGATTTCTGTTGCTATAGACAAGATGATAAAGATTTACTATCTGGTTCATATTTAGTTAATTTCAACAATGCGCATACAGAGCTCGACTCATCCTAATTCAATTCCTATGTTTATTTTTTATAAAATTTAATTCTAAAAATAGAGGTTCGCATGCCTACATCGATGAAAATATTAATAAAATTGCCTTTGCTAATATTTTTAAACAATTAAATGTGTCACGAATTGAATTCTATGTAGTTAGAATTTCATCTTATGCAATTTTATTTATTTCATCCCATAATTGATTACTTTCAATAATTTCTAATTCATTTCTTAAATCAAATTTTTGGTACCATATGGTACTTGACTGAAATTCAACTCTAACTCCTTAAAATTTAACCACTCAAGGACTTTTAAAATTAATTTTTCAAATGGTATTGTATCAAAGTATAAGGGCGCTCCGTGGCTGAGTGGTCAAAGCATCACTTCGCTAATCGCTTGAGAGCGTAGGAGTGTGGGTTCGATTCCCACCGTGGCCCTGGGTGTTATCTTCTGTGGTTGTACATCTGTCATTGTGCTATTTGTCCTATTATCGACGAAGACTCACAAGCGGATCTCAAGAATCAAGCATACAAGTCTGAATATATGTAATGTAATAAATAAATCAAAGTATAAAATAAATTTTAAAGTTTCTTTAAATTGTGAAAATTCTTGCATCAGGAATCACTTCGAACGATTTCATTAATTCAAACATTATAATCACTGTTTTATTAACATCTTGTAGTTTTATATTAAATTCATTTAAGTGAGAGCGTAAATCAGTGAATATATATAACTTTGCTAGCCATTCCACATCCAATAATTGATAGTATTGGTCACAATAATGCTCTTATTTTTTAAAAATAATCTTATTTTCTCCAAACATCTATAAATACTTCCAAAACATTTCCGCGGCTTTACCAGCGTACATTCTTGTATAAAAGTAAGCTATTGTACGACGAGTTTACTTCGTTTAACAATTCTTGAAATTTTCTTTCATTTAGTGCTCGTGCTGATATAAAATTGACCAATTTTGTTTCAGAACTCAAAATATCATCAAAGATTTTTTAACTTGTTTTGGCACATAACGATTATTGGTGAATAATGCAATGAAAATCAAGAATGGTGTGTCCAATACGTTTTGTAAATAAATTTATAAATCCATTTTCCCGTCCTGTTAAGCTGAGGGAACCGTCAATTGTAACTGACACAATTTTAGAAGGACATATTTCTCTTTTATCCAATGCATCTATAACTGCATTAAAATATGTCTAATCCTTTTGTTGTTGATGTTAATATTGATAAACTTATCAATTCTTCTTTATTATTGTTTTGAACAAAATAACGTACAAAAATTGCTAAGCGAGCAGAGTCTGTTACGTCAGTAGATTCGTCAAGGCAAATGGATATAAAATCGCAAGACTATATGAATTTTTTGTTGAAAATTTTCATTTTCCGCCATACCTAAACTTTTCTCTTTCACTGTGTTCTTAGCTATCGGCAAGTCTTTAATTCTTCGGATAATTTTTTCTTTGTTTTAGAAATCATCGAATAAATATGGTGTACATTACAGCCAAGCATTTAAAAGGTTTCGCATATTGAGCTATAGTTTTTGAAACTCAATAACTCGCAGCAGTGGTGTTTGATTGAGTTCCAATATATTTCATTAAAGAAGTAGTTTGAGCATTTTCATTTTTTTAGAAACGTGATATACACTCTGTTTGCACTTCAATCGAAAGACATTTATGGTTGGTTTCATAATGCCGCTTTACTGAAGAGATGTTCTACAGACTACAATTATAACATAAAATTCTTCATAACGTAAATTGCTTTACTGTCCCTATCAATCATACCGAATCTATCGATCCACCAAGCTTGAGATCCTCTGCTACTACATGTTTCGGATAATTTCGATTTCTTGATTGAACTAGCCATAGTAAGAAATTTAAAAAATATATATTTTGATAATATTGTTATAAAATAAAGAATTTATTCTGCATTCGTTTGCAAGATTATATTTTGTCACATATTAAAGTACTGAAAATATTATCAACATAAGAAAATAATAAATAACATATTAATTCGAGGTAATTTTAATAATTATTTCTATATTTTACACTGATTTAATGATAAAGTCATTTCTCATAATATTAAAATATTTTGTTGTTCAAAAATAAGCAAAATAATTTATAAGTTTATTAACTTTTAATACCTTAAGGTTGTTACAGGTTAAAACTTCAGTCGTAACGCAATATGTTCTTGCAAATGAATGCAGAATATAAGATAATACGTAAAAATGTTTACCTAAAAATAACACGCTATCTATTTACAAGAAATGGTTAGATTTTTTTAACAAATCACTGAAGTTTCAAAGATGACGGTTTACTAAAAATGACTAGTGCAGTCTGATTCAGGCTATGCAAATAATTTTATCTAATGCCCATCTTTATATACTTCGGGAGAATTCATATGATATTTTAATAGTGAAATGTATAATTTGATGGTTCTAGTTAACATAATAAGAGGTTTTCAGTACTACAAATTTATATCATAAATTAAGCGTAGATTAATAATTCTTAATTTCTGTCAAAGATAATTTATAAAAAAATAATTATATTTTTGTGCGTGCCATCAAAATTTTCAAACATGGCACGCGTGCCATTGGTTCACCATCCCTGATCTAACGCGAGATTTAGAGAATAACATTTCATCAGATTTTTATAAATCTGACAGTTAAAATGCCATGGTAAATGGTAATAGTTTCCTCGGAGAATCTTTAATGTCATGTAGTTAAGACAAAATTTATAAAAACGTTGAAAATATTTCGAAATTTCCATGGGATGTACAAATTTCTAAAACGGATATTTATAAACTTTGGTTAAATTCTAAGAAAATGTAATAATCCGAACTGCGCTGAATGATATCTATCTTAAGATATATCAAAATTGTTACACGCAAAATTTGATGAACAGTATTTCATCAATCCTCTATTGCAATATTATGCTACAAATTGAAAGACATTTATTGAAATATTGTCATGTTACAAAGAGAGAACATTAAAATAGATAAAATTTAAATAATATTTTAAGTTGAATTATAAATATTAAAGAGAATATTCATACTCACAAGTTTGTTTCGAATTTAGATGTTTTTGATGCTAACTCCAATTTATCGCGTCTAAGGGATATTTCAGAATCATAATTGTCAATATAATTCGATATTCAAATGGAGGAAAAGTTTCATTTCTAAATTTTTTATTTTATGTATATTTATATAAACATTATTCTTTTAGGGTAATTCTCGTATAACTTAGCAAAATGGTAACTCTGAGACAATACACGCACGTACAGTAGACGATCGTTTTTTATGAACTTATAATTTACGAACTCTCACGTTTTTACGAACTAGTAGATAGACTCTATCCTGACAATGTTAATTTTAACTTTCATTTACAATAAAAGTTGAAAAAAATCTTTTTTGTCATTTTATTTGTTTATATTTATGATCTGATATTTTTTTTATTTTTTCCATTCGATTTTTTTATGTAACGCCTAGGAACTTAGATTCATTCTTGAACAACGAAGCGACACATGCACCCATTCAAGACATTGTAGGAAGGTGCGAGGTGCCGAATTCGACTCCTATCCTTTTTGTACTTAAGAGCATAAAAAGGAAAAACGTAAATAGAAAGGGATAAAAAAAAGAACTTTTCTCTTTCCCATATGTTGGAGCAAAGAAAGGTTAAACTCAAACAGAAAAAGAAACCTTTTACTACCTAAGTTTTCTTTCGAAGATTTTTCGAATATATACTCTTGTTATATGTACGGAGAAATATACAAGGATAAAAATATTGTGAGAAAATAAGAAATGTGAGAACGAAAAATAACTTTCAGGTGTCGAACAAGGAAATTATGTAGTGCAAAAACCACCTTCAAATCAAGTAACTGAATGGGTAACAGGTCTAAAGTACTTTTTTGAGCGAAAAACAAAATGATTTTATACATTGGAAAAATGTTATTTTTTTAAATAGAGAAAAGGTAAATGATTATTTCGCCTGATTTTCATCAGTAAAGTTAAAGTAAGTTCTGTCATCAAGTATAATCTTTTATTTTGCATTATTTCTTATTGTGTGTGCATTCTAAATAATCTTTCCTCTAATATGGAATTTTATTTATGAAGAAAAAATGGTTTGTGTTAAAAGAAAAATTGGATCTTAATACATTATCTTAATATTTTACAAATTGTTTTACCAGTTTCTACGAGTTCGTAAAAACGAGGGTCTACTGTATATTATGGAATTTTTTCCTCTTATATTTCATTGATAAATTGTATCATTTATTAATACTCACCTCCAGTTGACAAAATATTCAATGTATTCAAAAGTGCGTGCTAAACAATATAATATAGAAATTAATTTACTGTGATTATTTTCATTCTCTTATTTTTTTGTGCCTTAAGTAGACTTTTGAACTTCCAAATAATTATCCCTTAGTGAATCTCAAAACTGTTACTCCGAAATGGATAATCTGAACTTGAAGGTTGTTGTTCATTCTGTTTTTTTCGAAAGGACTTTTCAAATATCAATAAACTTATTTTTGAAGTGTTTCTTTTTAGAGTGTGTTGTATGAAATTTCTCATCCACATTAATTCTATAACATTAAAATTATGGACTTTCACAAACGGTAAAATTAAAGACTAGATACAAAAAAAAATGTTTGCATCTGAATAATAATTGAAAAAAAGAGTACAGGTTTTGAATAAACATTTACTTCAAAAACATAGAAAATCAATGTCACATTTAAGTTTTAACAAACCAAATTAATACATCATTGAACTTGTAATAATTGAATTTTCGATAAAGCAATCAAATAAAATAAATATTCAAAAAGCATTGATGTGAGAATCATATTTTATCTGATATTATAAAAGAGTTTTTCAAACTTCAGACAAAGAAAGATAAAAATAGTATATAAAAATACATTTTCTATTCGATTTTGTTTGTTTTGCAATTTAAAATTACTTTTATAATTTGAAAAATATTTTTATTCAAGATTTGATCAAAATTCATTCAAAATTGAAAAAGCTAAATTCGTTGATCATCATTAGCTCCAGAATTCTTTCCAATGACAATTTAATCACATGGTAAAAGAATTAAATAACTCATCCATCGATCACATTGCCTAATTTTGTCTTTAAGTGGAGAATACTCGTCAGGAGTGTCATCCTTCTTCCCGATAAATTTTTTTAAATCTATAGATTTAGAATATTTTACTTTTTCCCACAATTCCACAAGAGCTTCAAGGGCTGGAAGATCATTAATAAGTGCTAAGGTAGTGTCGATGATTTCCTTGGGATAATCCTCCCGATCAAGAAGATCATTGACAGTCTCAAAGATAGGACACCCATGTGATAGAAAATTTCTTAAACTTATCCCGGCAAAGTGACTGGTAGTTTTTTGCCACAGGTCTTTGAATTGTTCTTTATTTTTCATTATTTCAAGGATGTCAAGCAGAAGGGTCTCTAACGCAGCTCTGGTTTCCATATCTTCCATGAACTGTTGACGCATCAAACGTTTAGTATGGTCTTTGCATTTGGGACTTGTTCCATATTTCCTCAGTTTCGAAATGTTTTCATCATCATCTATAACTATCTTCTTCAAAAGTTTTATCCTATCTATAACAAACTGCAATTTCTGATTGCTCAAATCCCTTATTTTTTCATGAAGACGCATTGATAGAGGCAAATCAGGAATGATTTTCTTAAATTTCTTCTCTCCAAGAAGAACTAAAAATTTGCTACAAAATTCTTCATCAGTTCCTAATAGACGTTCGCCATCATCAAGGATCTCTTTTAGCAGAGCAATGGCTTCTGTTTGACTTTTTGAATTTTTTATTTTATTCTTGGTTTTTTTTGAAGCAAAAATGCTTTTTAAGGAGTCCTGTATGGAAGATATCTGATCATAATTATCAATTAATTCCAATCTGGCCTTTCTAGGTTCTTCCAAGTATTCAGTAATGCTTCGTCTAATACTTTTCTTATCTTTGGGCGTAAAAATTTCATGCTGTTTGATATCCTTGTAAAATTGGGACAATCTTGGAAAACTTATGTCATAAGATTGTTTTTTGTTTATATTTTGTATAGAAGAAAGCGTTTCTTCTAATTTTAAAAATATAGCAAAAACCTGATTTAGGAAATCTTGCGAAAAATTGCCATTGCTTGTCTTAACTAAAGTCTCTAATTCTCGACAAGAGCTCATAAGATCATTAGAATAATTATCACAGAAGTCAGCAATAAAATTTAGCAAGAATTTAAAGCAATTGAAATGATTTTTCAGAGAATTTTGATTTTCATTATCATTTTTCAAATTTTCTGTGAAATTACGAATCACATTACATGCAAGAAGTATATATTTACCTTCGTGGCTTCTATAAAAATTCCTTCTTGTGAGACGTATTTTCTCTTTGCTTTCTATCATTTTTTGGTGAAGGTCCAGGTTTCCAGAAAATGAACTTGCTTCTTGAATAAACTCTTCAATCATACGTTCTTTAACTCGCAGAGTTTGTAGAATAAACACTGAGTCGAACATATTAAAAATGTGTTTTAATTCAGATTGCACTTCAGACCAAAACAATTTAGTTTCTGAAGTCAACCTACCTTGAGCGGAAATTGCATTATAATGTGACAAAATGTCATTTCGAATATCACAAAATGCTTTCTCCATGCCTTTAGGGAGACAGTATTTGAGTAGTGGAGTTACTTCACCATTGTATTCAATTTTGCATAGAGTTTCACCGGTCACTTGCAATGTTCTCTCAATTACCAGAGCCGCTTTGATGGGATTTGAATCAAAGGAAACTTCTATTCCGGTTCTCAAATAAAGCTTTAACCTTGAAATTTGAGCTTCTTCCTTAATCAAAGGATCGCTTTTCAAGCATTTTTTGATTATGTCAACAGTAGACATAACGTCCTCTGTCTTAGAACGCCTCAATTCACGTTGAACAGCTTTGAGATGATCTTTTGCTTTCAACCAGTAACAAAATGGTACAAAATTAAGAGATTCAGTGTTGCCATTCTTATCATGATTGCTTGAATATTCAGCTTTAGGAAATATAGTTTTACTTATTAAATACTTAAATAGGGATATAATGGAGTCAACAAAAATAAGCTCTTTGGATTTTCCTATTTGAGTTTTTAGCAACAAGAAATAATCAAAGAAAAGAAGGTAAGTAAAATTATCTAATTGCTGATGGTAGTCAAAGTAGTTCACATAATCGTTAAATTGACTAATTCGACTTTCTTCATTTTTCTCATCAAAATAATAATAGCTATCATATTTCGCCAAAATTAAAACTATTATAGAATTGATTTTCGTATTTGGTTCAACTGAAGTATTCTCCTTGATATGTATAATGTTTTCAACAGTTTCGCATTGATATTTGTTGAAGCGCATTACTTGTTCATACTTTCTAAGAGCATTTGCTTTTCTATTACCCAGGTTTTGAAATTTACGAGATACGCGAAAATCATTTTCTATAGAATTCCTTGCTTTTTCCAGTGATATGAGAACTTCACGATCACTCTTATCTCTTTCGCTTTCGGAAGGAATGAAATTCATGACATGTCCGTACAACACAAAAAATATCTCCATATCGTCCAAATCAAAACAGTAATAGAATGCCGACAAACCATCTTGTTCATCAACAGATAATGGATCAATATCAAGTCCTATGTCTTTCATTTTCCTCAAAACGTATGAAGATTGGTAAATAGTAGGGATAACACCTTTTGCAGAACTCTGAATGAGTTTAATTAGAAAATGTTCACTGTCAACTAAGTCCAGAATCTGTGGTATTAAGTCTAATTTGACTTTAGCTAAACGTAAAACATGCCTCAAAGCTTTACGTCTTCGGTTACCAGAATAATCTTGTGCCAAGCCGAATCCGTAAGCGCTTTTTTCTTTTTTCGAAGTAGCGTGCTTGAAAAGGATAATCCTTGTTAATTCATCAGAATTCTCCCTTTCCGCATATGAGATAGAATGATACTGTTTATTTTCAGAATCATCAAATAAATCAATGTGACACTTGAGCTCCCTCGATGCAGCTTCTAACTTAAGGTTATCATCGTAAGTTCTACCTTCCTTTTCCTTTTTTAACTTGTCCGCAAATCGATTCAATCTTATTTTCAAAATCTGCATCAAATTTATCAAATTTTCATCTCGGTAAAGCGTGTGGGCATTTTTAAATGGATTCGCATTCTTCAAACGATTTCGAATAACTTTTTCATCCAATTTGACTTTCTTGCCTTTTTTGTTCATGATCGAGGAAATTTCTTCTTCATCACCAGTGATAAGGGACAGACTTCTACCAAAATTACCTTGTTCTGCTGCTGGAATTAAGTATGAAAGTAGAACTGACCATGTCAAGCTGTTCTTTTCAGGGGAATCTATTTCAAAAACTTCGAGTTCTGATGCACTTGTATATGCTGGCCATGATGCTAAATCTCGGTGGTTAGGAGATTGCATTGTAATGTATATAAAACTGTTCCCGGATATCGCTTCAAATTTCTGGTAATAATTCTTCTTCCACTATTTAATTTTCTATTCTGCAAATGAAATAAAATTCATAAAATAAATAAGAATAGATTATGCATAGCTATTTAGAAATATTCTACACTGCATATGCAATGAGGTAATAAAGTTATGAATACGTAGATCTAAATATTTGTAATCATTAATTCAATATTATTTTAAGTTTTTAGTTTATATTTCATAGGAAAAAACTGATTAATAATACAATACCCAGCAAAAATTTTGTGTATTTGAAGAGTTGGAAAATTTAATTTGATTCCTAGATAACTTTAATTTGAAATTCGTTTAAAAAAAACTAAAGAGGAAATAATTTAAAATTATCATATAATACGAATTATAGCAAGAAATTATTCGAACTAGAATAGGACGCTACAGATAATTGATAAAATATAACTCGTAAAAAATATTAATTATTGGTGGTAACACGTAATAGTTGCAAACAACGCTAATCGACTAACTCAAGAAGTAAACATTTTAAAAGTGTTTTAAACATTTAAGTTTTAAAATGTAGAACGCTATAAAGAGCGTTAGGCAGCATTGCATAAATTTTACTTGAAAGTGCTTGACACGTTACGAACAACGACGAGGTTAATGAGTAATAAGATCAATCTTTTGACTTGAATAGTGCTGAGGATGCGTGTTTTTGGAATCTAGATTTATTTGATTTCAATCCCTAGTTATGTTTTCAGAATGGGTGACCTCTAAACAAAAAGAATAATTTCAACTTCTTGCAATATACGTCTAAACATCTCTGTCTGACCTGTACAGCCATGTATTTTCCTTAGGCATTTTCTTGGATTAAGTTGAAAATTGCTTTTGAATGACCTCCAAATCACTCAATGATTTTAGACATTTCTGTTGGGTACCTAAATCCTCATATGTGAACATGCTGGCGTTCAGAAAAGAATCTATCCCCACTCTTATGAATTTGTAAATTGGCTCCAGGATAATTCTTTGTTGACAGCACGAACTTGGCCATAAACCAATCCCATTAAAACTCAATCATTCAAGTTTTACTGACTTAATATTAAGTAGAGGAATATGCCTCTTGTCCTAGATTTTTAGTACTGAAGATCTCCCATCATATCACTATCCAGTCGTCGAATACTTCGGAGAGGGAAATAAAAGTATGAAAATTAACACAAACTGGCCATCTTTCAGATATTTTCGTAGTAAAAATCTCCACTTTAGAAATTAAATCTGTCACTTACTCCTAAAGATATTGAAAATAAAGTTAACAAAGTTACAACCATATTATTATTATTTTAAAACAGAGCAAAATTGTTAAAAAAAATGCTAACTCAAGTTACCTCCGAAACGCAATTATCAATTTAATGAAAGAAATAAACTAACGAAAGAGATTTTACAATAGGCATTGCACTCTCGTAAATAAAAACTCAAAATCTCTCTCTCAAAAATTAAATTAAAAAGAAATGGCTCAGCACAATCACAATAGTTGGGGTAGTTCTCTCTCTAATCTTAAAGCTGAAGATGGTTCCATCAGGAGAGAAATTAATAAAAACTTAAAACTATTTCTAGATATATTACACGATAGAATACTATACCACAATTATAGCCAAAAAATCTGAAGTACTAGCTTTAATTTTCAACAAAAATTTTCAAAAGAAATGTAACTTCAAATAGCAAATAAATAAACAAAAATATAAAAATGGAGAAATAAAAAAGCCATAAGGAGCTTAAAGTATTATTATAGAGAAATTAAAAATATTGTAACGTGTGAAGATTGGAAAACCGTAAACAAGCGAAACAATGTAGGAAAATATTTATAATCATCTAAAATCAAAATAATAGATTTTTCATATAAGTAACATTCTGGTATTTAATAATAGTCTTTAAAAATGTTTGTAATTTAAATAAATGTAATATTGTACAACTAGTATAATAGTAAAATTTTAAGAAAAATGAAAACATCGGCAGATGTGAAATTATTAAAATTGTTTTAAAGTTTTGGTGTAATTTTTACATTTATAAATTTAATATATAGTTCATATTGACTGGGAAACAAAGTGTTTCAATTTTTTCAATGCTTCAGTTTATTTAACTCCACTGCTTACATGTAATTGTGCATCCCTCTTGTCTGTCAGAAAATTCTAGGCTTTTTAATTTAGTTCTATAAGACTTTGGCACCACCTAATAGGCAGTCTAACTTCCTGAAGTTGTTTTAAGGCATTTTAATATTCTGGGTGTAAACTGCCATTTGAAAGCACTGCAGTGATAGAGAGCAAAACCTGACTGAGACAGGGGCATACGAGGCAGTTGCCCCGGACCCACTCATCATAGGGGGTCCCGAAATCGAATAGTGCTTATTTTACGTTCTCAATCGAATAGAATCGTTTGCCATATCGAATAGAAAATTTGCTGCTGTGAAGCTGATGGGCCCCTCTAAAAAGTTTTTGCCATTGCCCAAATTAGGCCAAGTCTTTCCCCGATAAAGAGTCGTATTTAATTTATTATAAGGGTAGAAATCTAGGAAATTAATAATCATCTACCCCGATACTTGTAGTAGGCAGAAGCGCCATCTCCATCTACCATTGTTCATCAGATGTTGGTATCGAATCCGGGACCTTCTGCTCTGAAGAGCCGTTCTTCACTAGAAAGCCCCAATGTGTTCCAGGGTATAAAACTTTGATATCGTGTAGTTGACAAACTAACGCTGCAGGAAGATATGTTTATATCCACCATATAAATTGTCATCCATCGGGAATTTTAATAGATAGTAGAGAGGCAGTGTCGCGCGAAGAAAGAAATCCAGTAAACTACTGAACACTTCCTTCTACAAACGTGCATACAAAAGACATAAGTACAACATCGAACATCATTGTTCAAGAACGGATATAATAAAACCTTGAACTTTTATCACACGGAAAAGTAATATCCTAACTACTACTTCATCTTACAATAATAACCACTTTTTATTTTATTGTTATTATTTTCCTTTATTTATTTTGATTTCAAATTTTGATGTCTTATATTTGTTTGAAAAAATATTTGTCACACAATGACTTGCTCCAAGCTAGAGAAATAATAACAAAGATGTTTTTATTATATTTTAAAGTTGTTTCTTTCCATTCTTTTATATTTTTTATTAAATTTTGAATTTAAATCATTAGAATTATATTAGTAATTAAAATTTGACCTTTGATAGGAAAAATCTATTGCATGTTTATTTGCATTAAAGCATGGTTTTAATTTGAAGGTGTAAATATTTTCGAGGTTTAATAACTTACGCGCGAGTAAAAGATATCTTAAAAATCTTCATAGAGTCGTTCAGGACCAAGTGAAACTACGTAATTGTTAATGTATTCAATAAAAGTGTTTAGGTCAGATCTGCCCGTTTGTGCTCATGATCCTTTATGTCAATGAGCAATTATTAAAAAGTCAAAGAGAATAAAAAAATATCATTTTCAGTATATAAATATATTTTTATTGAGGCCCAGATAATTCAGGGTTCAAAATTCTGAATTTTTTGGTGATGAAGAAATGTTTTCAAGATGGCGTATTTGGATGTACGTGATTATGCAAAGACTAGGGTTGCTTAATTCTTATAGGTCTCTATTTCCATGACGAATTAAAAACCTGGTTGCCAGATACATCAAAAAATCACCAAACTTTGAATTTGGCATCCTGGATTATACGGTATCTGTGTCTTTATTGATTTAATTGACATCAGGGGACTGGTCCTCCAGGCGACAGATGTCGTATCGGATGACGTTGTTCGCCAACAAGTAGTAGCGGCTGCCGGTCTCATCTGGAAGTTTCATTTCGTCCGCAGACGGAAAGGTAGTAGAAGGAAACGTTACACGAATGTCGAGTTAACTAACATCAATTGTCATTCAGGGCTCATGATTGCAATATGCAAGCCGCACACCAGTTAAACCGGAATGCTACGTATGACCAACAATGCAACAATCGTGGTAGTCCAATACATTGGTCCTCTTGATCACCACACACCACTTGCGTTGATTACATTTTGTGGAGGTAAGTCAAGGCAGCGGTGGTAAGGACGTTCACAATACTGAAGAGCTTGTTGCATGAATCGTAGGAGCTTCAGGGGCTCAGAAGTTTCACGACGCTTCTCGTTAAAATCAGCAAAGTGAAGCATCATTTACCGCGGGAAGTGATTGGGAGAGTGACCACATTCTCCCTCACTGGGTCTCTGGAGCTCCGTGGGTTGGGACGTGTCCATGTTTATCAAAGTCCTTCCGTTTCTGTAGCGTGGACGTGGAAAGGATGGTGTCAGCTCAGGTGTGACCTCGTTACTGGACTGTGGCTCAAAATTACAAAGCCCTTGATAGTGGGCGATTATTCTGAGCCCGTTGACCTTGAGGTACAGTCCAGGGCTCACCTGCACCACTACGTATGCATGCATAGAAGTAGTTTCTGGAAGAGTCCTGAACACTGCAGGGATTTTCTCTACCGTTATGTCTTCACTGCAATGAAGATGTGAGGTTAACAGTGTCTGATTAATTTTCTTTTATTTTATTATTGTAGTTCAGACTGCATGGACAGTTATTAAACAAAGTTTAACACATTGGGACACAAAGCTTGTTAAGCAATGGCAAAGGAAATGGATTGCTAATCTTTTTCTTTAATAGACCAATTTTTTTAAAAAGTTATTTTACTTCCTAAATCAAGTTATATTTTTCTTTACACAGTATATAAACAATACGAATAATTGTGTACAGGAAACACTAAGAAATAACTATTTGATTGACAGTATGCACAGTGATAAAATAAAGTGGTTTAACTTTTATGTTTTATTATTTTTAGCACTGTTCTTATTATCAATGATCATTAAATCTCTAGAATACTATAAAATCCTTTGTAAAATTCCTAGGTTTCAGAATGGTTCAGGTGGTGAGCCTGTAGGGCTCTCACATATAGCGAGATCTCCTCCCTTAGAAAGATGGAATTAAGTCGACTTGGAAGGATTACTACCAATCACCTATTGTTGTTGCATGCCCCTGAGGTCAGCAGCGCTAGACCAGCTCCATAAGCGCGTACACCTTCAAAAAATCCAGCCTCATAAGTTGATTCTCAATCAGATCTCTCCCGGTGAGACCACGGCATTGAAGAATATGTTCAGGAGAGGCCTGTTCATTTAAACACTTGAAGCAAATTTCGAATTTCTTCGCACCCTCGACGAATTTCAAGTTACTAAGATGGCCACTTCTGAAACGTTTGTTCTTGTCTATTAAGATCAGTAGCCAGAGAAGCACCTGAACGTACGCAGTGGTACCAATGATGTTCAGGAGGGACAATCCAAGTGGTTTTATTCTCGAGGCCGGCGAGGGGGTGTTCCTGGGCGGAGTGCGCGAAGTACGTCAGGAGATTCTTCTCCAGGTAGGGTTACCCAAGGCGTGAAGGTCACTTCAGTTTGCTTTGCTAAAGCCTAGGGCTACGGAGCCTAGTTAGTTCTCCTCCTTAAGCGCTCCAGTCTTATGGACTAACGAAGGCTGCAACCCTTCCCCATTCATGAATCACCAATTGTACTTTAGAAGAATACTGGACGGGTCTTTTCGACTTTCTCGCTCTTCATAAGTAACCATGTCACAACACTTCCTTTCCAGCAAGGAAAGTATATCTTCCCAGAGTACCATTGATATGGGGCTGACAGGGTGACCTAAGCTCATATTTTAGTTTGCTTGGATTAAAAAAAAAGTGTCCTTTAAAATCTTTTATTATTTTTGGATTTTCTTGTAAATTTCTGAATTTATAGAGATTGCCCAGTTTTGCTAGACAATCTAGGATTAGTGACAAAAGCCACATGCATGCTTTCCAGGGGGGGGGGGAGTTCTCGAGTTTCTACCCTTGCTATGCATAAATACGGCCTACTACCAATTAAAGTTCTCTTGCGGAAAGAAATTTACGAGGTGGATATTAACATGCTTCACAACGGTATTCGGCCATTATAGATGTCCTCTAAGTGGTGAAACTTCAGTAGATGTCCTCTAAGTGGTTTTAAGTATTTATTATTACTCGGATGCCGCAATATTTGAATGTAATATTGAAATAAATTGCTTAATCTTCTTTTTTTAATAAAACAGTTAAACTCTGATTACTTTGGTCTCATTAAAATGGTCACTTAACTTTCGACTTGAGGTGTTATGAATTATTGAACAGAAAATGCATTAATTATAGGATAAAATAATAAATTTCTCTAGAACATTTTATGCAGTAAAGTTGATTCAAAATTTTATTTAGCGAGCAACAGTATAGAATTAATTTAAATCAATTATATAAATCTCTTGTTTCCTTTTATATTTCGAAAACAGGTCTGCCAATCTCTCCCTCCTTGCAAAAAATCAAGAAAATTTTTACAGGGATTGTTCCAAGACATAAAAATTAAATGAACATTAAAATCGGGATTAAAAAATATCCTTAAAATATTAAACGATGTGTTCCAATATTTATAGGAGATACACAAATTTTTCCTTGTTTATCAATCATTGACTGAATGTTAGAACTATAATAAATTTAATTTAAAACAATAATCTTATAAATTTATATTATAAATGTGAAGTCAGTTGATATTTTATGCTATAATATCTCTAAAAGATATCTTGTGAAAAAATGATGAGGAAATTTCTGAATAAATGTTATTTCAATGATTTGGAAAATATTATTTTCCAGGTGGAAATATTAAAATGCTGGTTTGCCTAAGCAATGAACAGTACTTCTATGCATTATGAATTTGTTAAACATTTTTAACAAAAAAATTTAATAAAATTTTTAACAAAAAAGTAACATAAGTCTTACAGTTTATAAAACGAGATTAGGAAAAAGACTTGGAAATACTAATGTAAGCAATTTAAGAATTGCTGTGAAAGTTAATTTCTGACTTTTATGGCAGAAGAAAAGTCTTTAATATGAAGAAAGTAGTCAAACTGAAAAGCACTCTAATTTAATAATGATATAACAAATACAATTTAAAAATATGATTTTTCTTTTTCCATAAAGAAAAACATGGCATGCAATTTATTTATTTCGTGAATTAAGCATATTTGAACAACTTTTTGAGAACATTTATTAAAAAATACTACATTAATTGCAATGGAAAAGATAGAGTAAATATTTTAATGTAAACCGATAGAGACATGTTTTAATGTAAACCATCTAAGATAGAAACAATATTCTCAACTAATATAAAATCCCTACTCTATAATATTGCCAACTTTTATGCCGTTATTTGAATACAAATGTATTTATTGGAAAAGTATAAACAGCGGTATACAGTTAAAACAATCAAGTTAATACATATTTAATTATATATATTAAAATTAGATAAATCATTTAAATGCAATCAATATAAATTAAAGTGTAGAACTTAAAAGAAAAGGAATTTAGAAGAAATTAATCAAAATATCGTAATATCTACTATAACGCCTATCTTTCATAGCATATTGTAATGCATATTAAATATTTTATGCTGCAAAAATACACTTAAATCAAGAGATTCGGAACCAGAAGGAGAATAATAAAATTGGAATATAATTAATCTGAAAAAAATATAAGTATAACATACCTCTCTCTCTTTTAAGATTTTCCTCAAAATAATATTATTTGAAGTCATGCGGGGAAAAGGGGAATTTATAATTATAGCTTAAAAGAGTCGGGTTTAGCTGTGTAATACATACAGCGCCAATTTTTTTGTGAATTCAAATCAATTTGGTGAATTTTATAATTATTTATTTATATTTATGTAACCTATTGCATTTTAAATACTGAGGATCATGTCTTAATTACAAAAATACTGGTACACATAGCATAGTTAATTATATATAATATAAATTGAACAAGAACGATTATTTAAACTTTGATCAGTGTCGCCATCTATGCAAAGAAGATGAAACTAAATAAACTGTAGTAGATTAATTAGAATTATAATATATTAGTTTATATTAAATTTAATGTATATACTTTTAAGTATACGTCACTGAGACTGATCAGCATAAAATCAATCAACTGATAAATCGTGATTCTAGATTACATGAAACATTTGATTTCTTATTATTTATTAGCAATAAATCCATTTGCAAGTACAAGTAGCTGTAAAAATGAAGGGCTATAAATTAAAAAAACTAAATTTTTTTATTATAAACTTACATAATATACTCAGAAATGCTCGATTCTCAATTACCAGATGATCTAACTAAATAATTGCAAATGATATCGAATAAAAATGTAGTCATCCATTATAAATATAATCTTTTAAAAATTTAGGGGTAAACATTCAGATTTATTTTCCAGCCTTATCAGTAAGTTAATCTAATTGAACAATAACTTTAAATAAAAAAACATTTGGTGAAGTTTTGATAAAGTAAATACATTATACCATTATTTATCTACAAAAATATCAATATCCTCAAATGATTTAAAAATGAGGTTATAATTAGAATTAATTTTACTACAAATCTGAGTATTTACCTTATAATCATATTTCCAAAAAAAAAAAAAATTATAAACATAAAAATACAATTAAAACTTTTTCAAAAAATTTAATTTTAAAATTTATCACACATACAATTTATCTATAGGTGCATCGTCACTAATTATAAATTTAAAATTTTAATTTCAGTAAGGGCATGGTTGACGTTTAGAGCACATTGCCATAAATTAATAATGTCATTCGGATGAATAATGTTACCAATGTACTTTTAATATATACTTAAGATTAA
Source organism: Latrodectus hesperus (assembly GCA_037975125.1). Lineage (NCBI taxonomy): Eukaryota > Metazoa > Arthropoda > Arachnida > Araneae > Theridiidae > Latrodectus > Latrodectus hesperus. The sequence continues at coordinate 29,065 of JAJQOW010000240.1, forward strand.
TTATTAGAAATTAATATTTATCTAAAATTAAATTTGTATTTAGATTTTTGTAACTTGAATTTTTAATAAAAACAAATTAATTATAAACACTGTTATTACTATTATATTCCATTAATATATTTGCAGATCCAATCATTATTGAAATTATAAGTAATATATAGATACAACTATAGTACCAAAATATTTAAGTGTAATTTAATAGCACAACCACAATTTTTCTTTTTTTCTAAAATTTTTTAAATATTACTATTTTAAATATTTTAGACAATTTTGTTTACTTTTAGAGTATATAATTCATACATAGGTATTTTTTCTCATTGGGATACAATCTGTGAAACAACGTTTCGAATACATTTTAAATTTTATGTACATTTGAGTACAAAGTGAATTTGTACTCATATTCCAGCAAGAAAATTATATCATCCAATAGAAAGGGTTAATTTTAAGAACTGGACAAAAAAATTAAATCTACTGAGTAGATTTAAATACAAAATATAAAAATTACCCAAAATAAATAAATGTATTAAACTGTTGAATTGGCTATGCATGTATTTGCCACGTTTGAAATATATTAAAGAAAAAATGTAAAGAAGTAAGTAAAGACTAATAAAATAATGTAATTAAGCGGTATCTGTGCACACTAAAACAAATAATCAAAAATAATTGAGCATGCAATCATGTTTATTTAGATTTATTTTTATTTGTTTGATTTATTAGTTAATTTAGATTCAAAAGGAAATATAAAACAAAGTCAAAAAGCATCCTAACAGCGCTGTATAATTTATGTATATGATCAAGCCACAAAGGAAATTAGTAAAATATAAATCCAATTAATTAATTGAAGTTTTGTAAATTAATTAAGTGTGAGTATCATAACCAAAAGTGTATCAGTAATTGGTAATGAAAGAAATTAAATATTAATTAATTTACAAAACATATGAAGATAAAGGGAAAAATTGAAGTTTATTGATATTTATTCATGTAATATAATACTTAAAAATATCAATGAAAGTTTAAAACTGAAATAAGCTAATGCATTTTTAAGATTCAGGCAGGATTCTAAAAATGATTCAGAGTATCTTTAAAAATATTTGATTTAAACATACATTAATATATGTTTGAATATTTAATCTAAACACATAAAGAAAATAGAAATACATTATATATTAAAATGAAGCACATGTTAGGAAATATTTGCGATAAGAATTAAACGAAGAAAAGAATATCATCAAATCTTTTGCTTTCAAGTAAAAACTTGAGTCTTATTTCTATTTTTGGTTAATATGCTTTTTTCTTTCTTTTATTTCAAAAAATATTTGTTTAATTTAATATTTTTCTCTTTAAAAAGTTGACTGCTTAAAGCGTGTTTTCTATCTTCTTGAAGCATAATTTTGAAACTTAAATAACATAAATATGAAAATATGTTATAAAAAAGTATATGAAATTAGTATTGTGCTGTATATATTCTTTAAAAATCTATTTAAATTTGAATGGAGTAAATACAAAATAAATCTTACTTTTTCTTCCTAAAAAATATCCGCCATTTTTGTTAAATTCATCAGTAACACTGTAAAGTTTAATCAAAATTACAATTGTTATTTTTTTTTTCTAAATGTTGAGACACGAAACACTGTATTACATCAACCACACTCTCTCGCATTTGAATATTCCGTCTGTCATGCTCTTATCATGAACGAAAAAAATCGGAGAAAAAGGGTTACAGTTATGTCGCCAAGCAACTCCATTTTAGCGGAAGAATCTTCTAACATGTTGATTTTTTTCTTCTATATTTTATTGCATTTTTTTAAAAATAAACTATTATAAATAAACGAAATTGATAACTAAAAAGAAACCTGACGAATATCATAAAAAAGATGTGATTTCCTTTTTAATATTTTCTAACATGGATTATTTATTTGGTGAAACTTTTTCTATTTCTTATAACGTCATATTTTTCACTATTTAACCAATCAAATGTGCTTATCACCTTTTAGTTGCTATTTCCTTTCGTCTGTCTGCATGCAAGATCTTGCACGGAAATGGTGAAATCAATTCAACCAAAAACTATATATACTGCTCTAACGCTATGTATAATGAAAAGTTTTCATGCTTTTCTTTTAAAAATATTTGCTTTTATATATTTTTCATTTATTATTAAAATTTATTTTAAATGTTTAACAATTTTAATATAATGTACTTCCTAATACATGCGCATTATTTTTCGATTAAAAAAATTGCATTTTACTTTATCTAAAATTATAATGCGAAAAGGTATTATTTCTGGCTGAAAATTTTCTGATTTGTCAAGTTATTTTCTTTATTTTATTTAAATAAAATTCAATAATTTTATTATATTATTAATTTTAATAATTCATTTTTTTCAATAAGGTTTAAAAGATTATTAAGTTATCTTCATAAACTAAACATATCCATGTTTTCAATCGCTTAATGTTTCTTAACAAAATTGGAAATTTTAAGATTATTTAAGCATTATTTGTCAACTTGACAATCTTTCAACGAACAAAGGTTTTTGAAATATTAATCGATCTTTCTGGATTTTTCTGTAACAGCTATTATTTCATTTGAATGGTTATTATTTAATTACAATTTAATTACAATAAATGTGCGTGTAATTTATTCACTTGAAAATTCAAAATGAAATTTAAGAGCTTAAGCAAACAAATAAAAAAATATTACGATTAATATGATATTTTGCAACAATTTCTATTATATGATTTGAAATATAATCGCTAAAATCTTTCATAAAATGTCAAAAATCTCTCATAAATAAAAAATATTTATTTGACGAAGCTTTTTTTTGATTTCTAGTGACATCATATTTTTCACTACTAACCAACTGACTGCTATATAAAAATATTGTGTATAATCGTTGTTATTAAACTATACATAAAATATTTATTTATATATTGTGGTGTAAATTTTTAAGCACAATGCATTAATAAAAATTATTTGAATATTTTGTTTAACTTAAGCTCTTTAACCAGTAACAGCTTAAATATTTTTTTTTAGAAATGCACATTATTGTTATAAAGCTATTCTCTAATCATAAGTGTGACATTTTTATACAGTGTGTGTGTGTTTATGTCTGTGTGAAAATTCCTTATCTCCTCAAACTCAATATTGGTTACTGAGTTCTGAAAATGTTAACAGTAAGGCGAATGCCTTTTCATTCTTTCATTCCTAATTGTTAAATATCATTCATTTTAAATGACATAAGCAATTTCCATTTTATAAACGAGATTTTATTCAAAAAAGGGATTAATTTATCATAACATATAGTAGATTGATAAGCATCGGAAAATTATGACAGAAAAATCATTGGGTTCCGCCATTTACAGAAATAATTATTTCCGTCCAGTCTGGAAGAAGAGTATATTTTCGTACTTTTTGAAATTAATTTAAAGAATGCCATTAAATATTTAAAATGGCGCATTATTTTTATTTTAAATAATTCGAATATTGCTGTTTGCATTCTGTATTCTCCTTATAATTTTTTCATTATAAAATTTATTTTCAAATTCATACATTATTCCGCATTACGTATTTTAAAGGCATTTAAATTTAGCCACAATTCTATCCTAGTCCTAATTGAGATCTATTTACAACGTATCAAAAATAGGTTAATGACTTATTTTTTGTTTGTCTGTCTCCTGTCACATTTTGTACACAAAGATTAATTCAATATGAACGTACAATTTAAACTTAAGAAGGATTCCGAATTGTTGCAGCCTTTCACACCCAAGATAGGAGTTGATTCTTGGAAGTATTGAACAGAATGCTTGTGTTCTATTGTGGATATTAAGATACTTAATTTTAATAAAAAATATAAAATCTAATTATAAATAGATTAGACATGCAAATTATTCAGAGTGACTTGTTGAAAAACATTTAATAATTTGATTTCAAATAAATAAAGCTATATTATTAGTTTTCAGATAAATAAAATTATGCATTAATTTTTAAAAATATTCATAAAACTATTAAATTATTAAAAAATAGAAATTTATAAACGTTCTACATATGTTATGTAGATTAGATATTTTTATTAAATTTTATTATCTAATCAATTTAAAATATAATTTTTTATTACACTGAGCTAATTAGTTTTTTATAATGTGTATTGTAAACTTATTAGCAGTACTTTTATTTTAATTGTGAATTTATATTGTGTGTTAATTTATATGAAAATGAATTCATTAATACAATGCTTTATTTATTTTTTTCCTATAAGTATATCCTTTATAAGAACAAAACTAATTTTAAAATAATAAGGTAATAATTTTTATTCGAATTTGTTAATATTTATTATAATTATCAATGTTAATAAATACTGTGTTTATTAATATATATGATTTTGACAATACCATAAAATAAAAATAAATATCAATTTGTGTCATTTCTTTATTAATATTCTTTATTTATCACAAAATAAATTTGTCTTTAGAAATTTCTTAACTTTTTATTTCTTAAATATAATTAAAATGAAGCGGACGACTTTCACATAAAATGGACATTATATATCAAAATCTGTATTATGATTTCAATATTTTTTATTTTGTAAAAAGAGAAATATTTTTTATAAAGTAAATCTGAAAACCATTTAAGCTTGTTCAGGTAGCGATAACATTGTACCATCTGGCAATTGATTATTTATAGATTCTCATTATGTTTGACCTTAAGTCACGTGATATATTTGATAGCGTATAGAGAAGGTGGCAAGCTGCGGCTAGATTTGTGAATAAAGGAATGGAAATAAATATATTTAGATAAAAAAAATTAGCGCTTATTAAACCATTTTCCTTCTCACTCACGTAGCACACATTATAAGATAGATATTTACTTTTTTTTTAATATAAAACTCAGAAAATACTGGACTCCTTCTATATTACTAATTTTTGCATTTAAAATCATAAAAGAATGAAATTTTGTCGTTTGTTATTTTTACTTTGAAAGAGCTCTTACTTCTTCGTTTTTATCTTGTTGCCAAAATATTAACAGTAATTTCTTGTTTATTTTCGTTTGGAATATGATTCAATAATTTTTTCTAATTAAAATCTTTAATTTTTTTAATTAAGCCCTTTTATAATTGAAAACATTTTTTAAAAATTATGAGTTAATTAAATTTTCCTTGTCATTCAAAAGACGACTCTGTATAATCAAAGTTTATAAAATAAAAATTTCTACAAAAGAAAACTATAAGTCAAATTGCATCTTTGTTGCATATAAAAATGTGTTTCATATTGAAAAAAATTTAAAAAAAATTTTCCTATCAAATAAATAAAAGAATTCTATTTAATCATCATTTTTTAAATAAAATTAATTTAGTAAATAATTTTTTAAATGAAATTATTTAATTATATTTTATTAAAAAGTGAATTTATTTTACTCAAAAAGTAAAATCATATTTTTAAATGAAATTATTTAATTATATGTTATTAAAAAGTGATTTAATTTTATTCAAAAAGTAAAAAAATTTTAATGAAATTATTTAATTATATTTTATTAAAAAGTGAATTCACTTGATTCAAAAAGTAAATTATTTTAAATGAAATTATTTAATTATATGTTATTAAAAAGTGAATTCATTTTAGATACACGTAATTGAACAGCCAAAAATAAAAAGAATTTTCAGTACATTGCAATTTTTTTTTAATAAAATTTTTCGAATTTTCCTGTTTTTATTATTGATCTTATATTACTTTTTATTTATTATAATTTTTATTGCATTCTTTTTATTTTATATTATTTTTATTTATTTATTTTTTTTATTATTTTTTATTTTTATTACTTTTATTTTCGAATTTATCTGTGCAAAGATTCTAAAGAATAAGCAAAATGCAAATGAATTGTTCCTCACATCTTTGGAAGAAAAAGGAACTTAAAGTTAATAACAATTAAAAAAATAATCGAAAATAAATGTTTGTCAGAGGAAATCTCAAAAAATACTACTACAAAGGTGTCTAAAAGTTTCAAAAAATGCATAAAGGAGTTAATAAATTTAAAAAAAATATGCGCATATAGCTTATTTTTTTATACATATGTATTCTCTAAAAATTTAAGCAATTTTCTTTTTGATTGTTTAGAATAATTACTAAATTGTTAAAAAAATTTAAGAAATTTCATAAGATATATTTTAATAAACGTTACTCTCTTTTTAAACAAACCTTACTGATATGTTGTACCTTTTCCCTTACTTATTAACATACCTTATTCTCATTTAATTTTTTCAAAGAAACAAAAATTTTTAAAGCAAGAAAACTCTACGTAAGCTTTCAAATTTTTAGAATTGTTTAATAATAAATGGAGTTTTGATATTTCTAACTTTAGGAAATCCTGAACTTTCATTTAATGACCAAGATGATAACAGTGATAAAGCGTTTAGTTATACCAAAAATAGTTCAAATACCATTCACTCCATATGTATCATATGATAAAATAAAACCCAAACTGAACATGCTCTTTATATGAATTTAAATTTTATTGAAATATTCAATATATTTTATTTGAATACATATAATTCTTGAGATAATGTTACATTTATTCAAGTAATATAACATTTAATGCGTTACTTGAATACATTACATCAGGATTAGAGAGAAATCTCTAAGTAAAACTTTTAATTTTGGCCGCACGGGGCGCTGCGAGTTACTTACAAAAGAACCTGCGACAAGAATTATTACGAAGACAAATGCTATACATTAAACATGTGCAGATAAGAAAAATTCAAGAAAGAATTCGAAGAAAAAATTCAGTAGTATTTTGATATTTACGACTTTGAAATGCAGATTGATATAAGAACTGACGAAAATTGGTGAACCTTAAAAAGCGATTTACTTCCATATTTTTTCCATATAAACATTTAAAAATTTAAACGTACAATGCACATAAATTTTAATTTTAAACAAACAGTATATAGGCAAAAAAGTAAAAAATTGATACGTTCTATATTTTCATATCTTTAGAACAAAATGAACATTCGATAAGTTTTCAGAATATTTGCAAAATGACAAAACATGGACAAAAACATAAGATCTTAAAATGTGATCCATTCATCTTTTCTATATGAACAAATGATGAAATATGAAAACTTAAAAACTGAACATGCATCATACATTAATTTAAGGAATATATGATAGTAAATATATAGAAAGTAATGCAGATAAAATTGCACGTTTCAGTATTTCAAATACTTTAAAACACAGGAAACCTTCGATTAGTGACAAGGATTTTAGCAAATTGACAGTAAATGGGAATTACGTATAACATGAAAAACTTAAATTTGGGACTCTTTCATAAGAATACATGATGAAATATGCTAATTAATATAATTCAACACATCGTGCCGATAAATTTTATTTTTTTAATTTTTCAAAAGCAAGCAATTTTTGACAATAGCTATTGAAAAAAGAAAAGAAACTCTGAACGAGACTCGTTTATGGCTGTAACAATATTGCATATTTTTCATTAATCAATGAAACAAAAATGGTAATTTACTGAGAAATTTACTTTTACAAATCTAATAAGAGATTTAATTAAATATAAACGCACCCCGCCATTTTAATGAACAGATTTATAGATTAGAGCAATTAAAATGTGATGATATACAGGAGGATTCTAAATTGGTTTTTTTTCCATAGTACCCATCCAGACAGGCAATAATTACATAGGAAAATAGGGTCCTATTTTAGTCTGAGAGGCAGAAAAGAGAAATTTCCCACCTGACATTGCTTTCCCAACACTGATGTAAGCGTTGGAATAATACTGTAATAATATATGTAAGTGAATGAATAATACCAAAAGTTTCACAATATTTATTTCGTGAAAACCTTACAGTAAATGCTCAAAATGTCGTCCGTATTTGTCCTTGCACGGTTGACACCAGCGAAGGAGTGACTGGTGCACCCTCTCAAAGATTCCTGGTGCCGTATCAATTTTGTATCCGGCAACAATGATTCTAGTCACTAGATCTTCAGATGAGTCTACAAGCGTCTCGTACAATAAGGATTTCATGTGCCCCCCAGAAGAAAAAATCCAGTGGGTTGAGGTCCGGTGAGCGAGGAGGCCAAGTCACCGGTCCGCTACATCCAATCCATTGTGCGGGATATGTGGCATTCAAAAAGTTACAGACCATGATAGAAAAATGTGCTGGGGCTCCATCGTGCATAAACCAGGTGTCTCTTAAGATGGGGAGTGGAACAGACTGCAATAAACTGGGAAGCACTTGTTCTAAGAAGATACGGTATGTTGCGCCGTTTAAACGGTCTGGCATGATGTAACGGCCTGCCAGGTAATCACGAAGGATACCTGTCCAGATGTTCACCGAAAATTTCTGCTGGTGTTGTACAGTGGGCATTGTTGTCAGACCAAACGTATTGATAGAGCTTTAAAAGGCCAACGTCTACTCTGATTGGCTTTCTCCGGTAACCGATAATAGCAAAATGCTGTTTCTTCTCTGAGGAAATCTGCATTCGGTAAATTCGTGATAGATTCTTGATGAGTTTCTACTTTCCTCTTTTCTGCCTCTCAGAGTGGAATGCGACCCTATGTTCCTATGTAATTATAGCTTGTATGGATGGGTACTATCACCCCTGTTAATTTGAAAAAAACAATTTAGAATCATCCTGTACTGTATCACACCTGATATATGTGAGCATGCGTGAACTCAAATTACGAAAAACAAATAAATAAAAAATAATATATATATATATATATATATATATATATATATATATATATATATATATATATATATATATATATATATATATATATATATATATATATATATATATATATATATATATATATATATATATATATTATTTTTTATTTATTTGCTACTATATATATATATAGTAGCTCAAATCGTTTTGAAAATGATTATGTCCCTTTTTTGCAGCTTTGACTATTTAGATGTCCGAAACGCACTCTTCAAGGTAAAATCTTTACTGTCAAAGAAAGTCGGATTTGAATATAAAAATGATTGATTCAGAGTCAAAATATGATTTAAAATTAACCATGAATAGAATTATTTGTTGTTGTTGTTGTTGTTGGCGTATCCTCTTTAAAGATCTGATATTTGTCAGATCTACTCCATTAAATTGTTGACAGTTAGAAAGTCAATGATTAGCAGGGGATTTGAGGATAAATCCTCCCGGAAAAGTCCGACACAATCTAGAATATGTTTCGGTGAGGCTGGATGTTCACAGCATTTTTTACAAGTGGGATACATTTTTGTACCAAATTCAAACGATTAACATTTTAGATGTCCACTTGAGAATCTGGCAAAGGCAGTCTGAGATATTCGGTCACACTTTGTATCCAGAAGAGTTCCAGGAAATGTTCCATAGTACCATTGGTGTGTTGGTGGAATTAGCCAGATTGAATGTAGTCTAGATTTTTCATTAGAGTAAAGTTCCTGATATGTGAGTGATGAATCAGTGGGTGTATCTTCCTCACTGCCCTGTTTGGCCAGTCGATCTACGGTCTCATTGCCACTAATATTTACATGGGATAGAATCCATTAGAGCACTTATAATTAATTAATGTAGAATATAATTAATGTATAATAGAATTATACATTAATTAGATTCAATAATTAATCTCATCTTTAAAATAGAAATTTTAAAATATAATATTTATATTTTTCCAACTTATCATTAAATGATGTATATAGTAAAAAATTATGTTTATTTTTACTAAGATTTAAATTAAAAACTTTGATTTGACTTACCAGAGAGAGGCCACATGTTTCTGTGAGGATAGCAACAATGTGAATTGAAACTTTTTGGCTCAGAGGAAATATCATGAAATTAGCTTATCAATAAAGGTTTTTTTCCCCGTCATTATCTTTCAGAAATTTAGCATTTGTCAAACGTTTCGACGTAAGAATGCTGCCCTGATAATCAAAAGGAAACTTTTATTGAAATATTATTTTTAAACTTGTAATTTTTCTTTATCTGTGCTGCGCAGTTCTTAGTTTCTAAGATCACTCTTATTAAACAATGGCAATGATATCATGATTATTTTTGATTTTTCAGTGCAATATTTGAAAGTGTAGCTGATTGAATATTTGTGCTCCAAAATTTAATAAACTATCAGAATATATATATATATATATATATATATATATATATATATATATATATATATATATATATATATATATATATATATGGGTGTGTGTGTGCATGGATACTTGAACTTTGATAAAAAGTAAACTTCTTCGTCTTTTTCTATTTTTTAATACTGTATTATTAATTGTTGAATTACGACTATTTTTCTTTGGGTGAATAAAGTCTGAATGTCACATGCAGTCCGTTAAGTGCTTATTTAACACCTACCAAATCAATGAGAAAAATTCACTTTTAACTACTAAAATTAGAGACAATTTGCAAAATTTGGAAAATGAGGTCATTGAAAGATTTCTTGATTTAAAAAAAATTGCTCTTAAATGTAATTTTATTTCTTGCCGCATTACTGCTGATATTAATACAGCTCTTGAAGAGATACAGGTTTCAATTGATTTCGACATCTAAATCGCTGGACATTCTTTACAATGTGAAGGAAATGTCATTGACTTCAATTGTGTGAATTTTTATAAAATCCTTGTTAGAACTTTTTCTTGTTTGAAGGAATTTGGTTGTAACATGGATTATTCCATGAATTATTTGGTCGGAAAATGAAATATTTCTATCAGCGTGCATTTATAAGTAAAGTCATTCTAATGCGAAGATCAATAAGAATAAATATAGATGGAAATCACTTTGGCATTTATTAGCAAGCTTTGCTGAAAATTTTAGCGAGAATGAAATTTTTAAACTCATTCGTGATTTAAAAGATAATTCTAGAAGCATGTAAAGACAGATTTGTTTCATAAACTGATTCTAAAAGTAAATGTGCTTGCAATAATAGATCTTCTTCTTCTTCTTAAAATTGGGTTTGTATGTCATTGGGCACCTCTGCTTTTATCAGCATTTTGTACCATTAACTCCAAACCCAATGTTTCCTAGTTCCAGTTGCTCGGGTCACCCACTTTATTAATAAAGTCCGATTAACCCTTTTATGGAGTCTTGGTATAACTCTCTAGTATGGATGATGTCTAAAGAAGTTAATCTAGGGAGGGCAAGAGCTTCACATTCATAAATGATATGCTCTGCCGTTTCCTCTTGCGTATGACATTTCCAGCAGATAGGGTCTTGCTGAAACAGTCCCATCTGGTCAGAAAGTCAGTCATGCTAGGGATAGCTTCCTGACTTTCACCAGAAGAAGATGGTTTGGAGGTCATTTCAACCTCAAGTGAAGGATTCATTGCTGCCCCTTTACAAGATTGCCTCTGAGTTCCCTTGTCTTTTTCAGCAAGGTCTTCTTCAGAGGCTTCACCTGCAAATGCAGAAAGGTTTGTTATTTCCTGTGTCTTTTCAGCCACAAGATAACAATTAAAAAGCTCAGGTAATATAAGTTCACCCAGCATTGCCTGAGTTACTGGGCAAGGCTAATTACTCTAGAAGTTCGCCAGGCAAATAGAGGCTCCGTTAAGACACCAATATCGCGGTGCCAATTAGCCCTAGGCACGGATCGCATAACACCAGGGTTTACGGGAGCTGGTTCGCGGCCTCTGCTTCTATATTCAAGGCTATCCTGTCATTCCTACAGGACATTCGACGATCCACCACCTGCCGACGCGCCTGGTGGCTGCTCAAGCCCCAGGAAGGTACACGTACCCCCTTGTTCCAGGTGCAATAATAGATAATATGAAATAATCACATTTAATACATTGAATAAATCTGGTTCTATTGTTCTTATTTTATGTTTATTTTTATGAAACAATTTATACTTTTCTGGGATGCTAAATTGAGAGTAATCACTTCCAAAAGTTGAGACCTTTTATACATCTCCTAGAAATCAATTAAACTTGTATTAGGAGGGGAGGCAGTTGAATATTGACGCCCACAATAAATTCCCATGTATGCTGACTACAATAAGTTTTAGACATAATACATTTTTATAGATTCAAAGTTATCTTGCAACTTGATTTAGTTTTTTTTTTTTTTTTGAGGATATAGTTAAGTAGAGCATTGTGTATTGCTATCTTCATATGAACTTCGAATGGAAAATCTTTCAGAGCTTGTAGAATCGAGAAAAAAGTAACTTCAGAGTTGCAAAAGTGAATTTCAGACTGAATTTTATGCAATTTAAAATATTTAATTCATTGTTTTGGAGAATTAATTCGTATTTCTTTAAAATGCAACCTTAAATTAAAGATAAAAATTCAAAACATATTCGATTTGATATTCAAAATTTTATAAATGTAAAATGGTTTTTTTCTTTTAATAAATTACAATGATAATGGATTATAGGAGATTATTATACAATGAAACCAAATTCATTGAATTGTGCAATCAGAATTCTGATGAATTTTTAATTCATCAATGTAATCAAAATTAGAGCCGATCAACTTGTATAGTGGTCAGCGGGCCTGATACGGATAAGGAGGTCCTGAGTTTGAAACCCGGTTTGGGTATGAATGTACTTTCTCTCTCTATCTATCCTGTCTTTGTCCTTTCCTTGTATGAATGGGTTGTGAATGGTTGTCTATCCTGTAAACGGGTCCCTATGGCATGTATGTACTGAGGAAGTCGGACTCCACACCAAAATATGGCTCAGTTGGAAAAAAGGAGCAGCGCACCTCATGTTGCCAGCTTAGCTGGCACACGACAATGAATGAATGAATCAAAATTAGAAAAAAAATCTTGTTTTTAAATCTTTAAAAAATAACTATCGAATAGGAAATCAAAGAAATAGTAGAAATTAAATAAAAGGACTAAAATCAAATTAAGATTTAATTTTATATAATCATGCCTGTTTACTATCATTTGTGTGATGATGCGTGTTCGTTCCTTCAGTGGGTCGGTTTACTGAGTACCAAACATGCTTGAGAACTAAACACTGGGGGTTTCCTGTAGGCTGACCATCTAACCGGGACGTATGTTTCGCATCTCAGGCCATTTGATTAAGAAAACAGATATGGACACTATAGGTCTTGACACACATGTAGATTATCTTGCCACAGAGTTTAGTTGACATGTTATTAAAGAATTCGTAATATGCACCAGAATATAATGCGTATTTTTTCGGATGCCGTGAACATATACACTAAAATTGAAACTACTTCGAAATTCCTTTGCTGTTGAACATACAAGCCATTTTTTAAAACTGCTTGTGCATTGACTATTGACTTGAAATTAATTTTCCATGCAAAAATAAAGTGACGTATTTTCTAAAGTGTCAACTAAATGCATTGTTGAAAAAAAATCACAGAGCATTTAGATTTCACATAGAAAGCAGCTAAATAAATAAAGAGAACTATACCAGACTCATTTGAGAGAACTATACCAGACTCTTGGAACATAATATATTGAATAGTTAGTTTAAAAAATGGATTTTATTTATTTTTTATAGGAAGTCTACGCACAAATTAATGCACAAGCAACTTAAAAATAACTGGTATGTCATAAAACAAAAATATATCAAAGTTGCAGCTGCACTTTACATATTTAATGTCGATACTGCTTGGATCACTTAAGGCTCTTCCAGACCTACGTGGGAACTCCCGTTGTCTTGTCGCCCCATTTGGTGTTAGTTCTCAAAGCTTGTCGAGGGGAGTATCCAAAACAATATTATTGGTTGAAATTGCTTGTCAATCAATCCTTCGAAGTTAGCGTGTCTGCCAGATTTGGCGCGTTATATCGTGAAAAATTAAAGCTCTAACGCCATAAAAACAGCCAAAAAGAGCGTTTTAAATTCGCTCCTAACAGATGTTACCCTCAGGGTTCTTAGAATAGGGGTGAGGGAAAATGGGCCAGTACAAATGCTGAACGAACTGACACCGGAAATACGTGTTTCTGTCTTATAAAAAATTAGCTGCCAGTGATTCTAAAGAAAATATTATTTATTTATATTTTAGAGTTCGGCTTTTATTATTCGCACTAAAAAATATGAAGACAAATTGCGGATGTTGAGTGATTTTACAGTTACTAATTAAATGGTCAAAAATGATTATCAGAATTCAAATCAAACCTAAAATACTATATGAATGATTAAAAATATTTTTTTAAGTGCCTTGGTTGAATTTGATTTTATGAGACTTGATCCATTGAATGCAACAAATAATAAAAAACTATTATTTTCAAAACTAACTCAATATAAAAATATTTAATTTTTTCAAGTTTTTTTAAAACTAACACACACACATATACATATTCTAATTATATAAAAATAGATGAAATGATAAATTATATAAATAATTTCAGTTACAATACATATTTTTATGAAAATAACGTTAAGATTATATATATATATATATATATATATATATATATATATATATATATATATATATATATATATATATATATATATATATATATATATATATATATATATATATATATATATATATATATATATATATGTATGTATGTATATATATGTGTGTGTGTGTGTGTGTAATCTTATCGTAATTTTCATAAAAATATTGTAACTGTAATTATTTATATAATAATCATTACATCTATTTTTATATAATTAGAATTACTTAGAGCTTGAAAGAGAGATTCATCTCTTATCTTTCATCTCACAAGTACCTAACTTTATTCCTCTATATAAATAAAATTAACTAAGTTATAATTAGAAGTACACGTTTTTTAAAAAGTTAATATTCTGGTGTAAAATGTGTTGTGAAATATATTTTAATTCAGAAGATTTTAAAACTCTTCAATTATTTTATTAGATATTTTCCCCTGGCTTGATAAAAACAAAATTAGATTAGGACTAAATATGCCATATAAAAACACACAGGTAAATTAGATTAAAATAAGTTTAGTAAAAAATTGTTAGAAATATAAATTAGGTTTATATTTGTCAACAAATAATCAAATGCAAATACAATGTATAGCATACGAGAAAAATTATAATATCATAGTAATACGAGTAAAATAAAATACAATTTCATAAATTAGGTTTATTTGTCAACAAATAATCAAATGGAAATACAACTTATAGCATACGAGAAAAATTATAATTTCATAGTAATACGAGTAAAATATAATACAATTTCATGAGCACATGGGAAATTTAGTTAGTACCTTGAAATATATATGATGTAAAATAGTAATTAAAATAAATCTGTTAATAAAATAAAGAAATGCTTGAGCAATTCACATTTCATGAAGAAAAAACAGAAACTAAATATATATATATATATAAACACTCACAAAAACTAAATACAAACACAAACATACAAATTCGTATAGTTAAACTTTTATTTTTTTGGATTTTAATTTTTCATCTTTTTTTTTTTTTTTTTTTTTTTTTTTTTGTTTGCTCCTCAATTATATAAGTGGGATTTCGTATGTCCATTGATCTAGGATAACGTGGATCGATTAGTTCTGGCAAAAGACAGTCAAAATAAAAATCATTTAATTTAGTTTTCATTTGTGTCTCCCAAAATACATCATCTCTAAAAATATGTTCAATTTTAATTCCTTTTGGGGACCAAATGGCAAACCAACAAAAGTTTCTTTCACTAATGTGTAATTGTCCTTGGATTTGATAGTAAAATTTATGATTTTTATTTATGCCATTAATTCCCACCCGTTAACTTGGCAACAATTGAATTAAATTGTTCTACAATGTTAGTATTAGCGTTATACAATAGACTTTTTGCATGCAGGGCTAAGGACTCTAAAATTTCTAATATTTTATATAAAATACCATCGTTTTTAAGGGGCTGAAGATCACTTTTTTTACCATTTTCTTTACAAAAATACTTTTTGCATGTTTCATGATTTCCAAACACATGATTTGGGATATTTATTATATATGTTTTTAAATTAACTATTTTTTGATCAAAGGTTAGCAGTTCTTTGCGCCAATGACTGGCACTGGCTACCACATCTTTCCTTTTAGTGGAAAGATGAAGTTTTCTTTTCGTACTGTAATCACTTTTTTTCATGTTTAAAATAGACTAATTTTACAGAGTTTAATTAATGAGAAAAAGATCCAATTACATTTAAAATGGTAGAAGTGTTGAAATGAATTTACGAGAAATTTGAATTTTCCGAAAACAGCATTCAACATCAATTGAGAAATGCGTCAAGGTGAATTATATGTTCAACAGAATCTTGCGGTTGAATAGTTTGGAATGGCTGTATTAGAAAGCTGTTTGGAGACGGTATTGTACTGCGTATCCCATCTTAGTGACAACAAGCTGATTAGCCATACAGAGAAAGAAAGTTGTTCAATCACACAATTTCTAGACTAGTCACGTTGAGCATATCTAATTGATTCTCAATTTACTTCCTGATATTCTCTCTCAAGCATTTCTTCTCGAACATCAATACTATAACTTCAGTTACATATTTTATATCGCCTTCAGGATATTTATTCATTCTTTTGATATTTTATTACTTTTATTCCTTTTTTGTCAAAAATAATGTCATTTGCGTTGCTCAGGACAATATTCTTCTCAAATAAATTTCGTGAGCATAAAATGATTCCTCTAAGAGCATTGATGTCATCTGTATTGTAGTGTGTTGTAATGTATTGTTATCATTCGTTTGGTTATTGAAATGCTTTTATGTTTTTCCGCTGAAGTTTTACTACAAACCCAATTTTTTTTCAAAGATATATATAGTTTTTCAAATTTAAAATGTTTAATTTCTTATCAGACGCAATATTTTAGTATGCTGGTATCGTATGCTTATTAATCATACCTTATAGTGTATTTTTTTCATGAAATAAGTTGAAAATAAATATTCTTATTGTTCTGTCTTATTTCAAAATCGTAGTATATAATATAATTGAACAAGGTAACACAAAACAGTTTATAATATTTCATTTTTAAAATTTACTTAAATGAAAATAAACAAAGTTGATTTAAAAGTACATATCATAGCTACTTTTCCAACGCTAATAAACAGAAATCTAACATGCATTATTTCTAGATGTCTTTTCTATTTCATGAGTAAGAAAAGCTAATTCTTCTTGCTCGATTTGGAAGTGTTTGCCAACCACATGTTAAAACAGCGGGAATCATATGGGGAGAAGTTTTTCTCAGAAATTCCTCCTTCTTTAGGTTACCGTAGTGAAGTAGAAATATCAGCCAAATTTGGCGTTAAAAATTTTCCAGTTTCATAGGTGGCGTTGTGTACAGAGATGGATTTTCAGAAATAAGAATGAGTTTGATTTGTAATAAAAATTCGTATCGAAATATTAATGCAATCAAAAATATTTTTAGCTTAAAAAAAACGAAAATGTTCATTTTGTAACTGTACGAAGAAAAAAATGAAATATCTTTAAACCAAATTTTGTATAACCTCAATGAAATTAGAATTTGGTTGAAATTTACTCGGATGGAGATATTTTGACATTTTAAAAATATTTGGAAAAATTTTAAACGCTAAAAATGGGCGTAGAGGTGACAGTAGCTCTGTTTTTTGTAATTTGCAAGAGACCGGAAGTTTCTATCATGAAAATAGCACTTGTGAAACGTTAAAATATTATCCATAGGATTAACATAGGATTCGATTTTCCCCGACGGAGGTCTAGCAGGGCCTTAAGTGTTGAATATCATACGAAAAATCTTGCTTTCTGGGGATGCAGTAACGTGCCCTACTTTTATTTTTATCATTTCCGCTGATGTCATTCTTCGTCCGGAAATTTACTCGTTATCAGCAAATATGTAATTAGCCTTGGAAACACAAATGTAGTTTCACACTTTCGTCTTCAAATATATATATATATATATATATATATATATATATATATATATATATATATATATATATATATATATATATATATATATATACACTGGGGGTTTCCTGTAGGCTGACCATCTAACCGGGACGTATATTTCGCATCTCAGGCCATTTGATTAAGAAAACAGATATGGGCACTGTAGGCCTTGACACACATGTAGATTATCTTGCCACAGAGTTTAGTTGACATGTTATTAAAGAATTCGTAATATGCACCAGAATATAATGCGTATTTTTTCGGATGCCGTGAACATATACACTAAAGTTGAAATTACTTCGAAATTCCTTTGCTGTTGAACATATAAGCCATTTTTTAAAACTGCTTGTACATTGACTATTGACTTGAAATTAATTTTCCATGCAAAAATAAAGTGACGTATTTTCTAAAGTGTCAACTAAATGCATTGTTGAAAAAAAATCACAGAGCATTTAGATTTCACATAGAAAGCAGCTAAATAAATAAAGGGAACTATACCAGACTCATTTGAGAGAACTATACCAGACTCTTGGAACATAATATATTGAATAGTTAGTTTAAAAAATGGATTTTATTTATTTTTTATAGGAAGTCTACGCACAAATTAATGCACAAGCAACTTAAAAATAACTGGTATGTCATAAAACAAAAATATATCAAAGTTGCAGCTGCACTTTACATATTTAATGTCTATACTGCTTGGATCACTTAAGTGTTGAATATCATATGAAAAATCTCGCTTTCTGGTGATGCAGTAACGTGCCCTACTTTTATTTTTATTATTTCCGCTGATGTCATTCTTCGTCCGGAAATTTACTCGTTATCAGCAAATATGTAATTAGCCTTGGAAACACAAATGTAGTTTCACACTTTCGTCTTCAAATATATATATATATATATATATATATATATATATATATATATATATATATATATATATATATATATATATATATATATATATATATATATATAACCACGCACCACAGCTTATTTTTAAAATTGCTACAGCAAGAAGGCAATATGCTAAACATGTGAAATTTAAATGACACAGGAAAATGCTGTACAATATATAAATTCTTTTCAATACATTGTTGTAAAAATGATGGTGATAGAAACACCTACAATATGGTTAAATGAGCATTATCCAGAATGACACATTATACAGTAGGTTTCTCATACACAAATAGCATTTCAACTGTTGTTTTCTGGTTTTGTTGTGATGCTTCGTGTAAGAAGAAGAAATGCTTACCAGAGTGTTTCTGAAATTGCTAGTTTTAATTGTGTAATCCATTGATATTGCAGTTTAACGTAACGCAGTTTTTCTGATCGCATCAATTGGATTCTAGGACTGTCTGCAGAATATAGAATCGATGAATTGGGGACTGTCATATGGATCTTAATGGTCCATTATTTCAGAAAGCAGAGAGTTCAAATCCCGATTTAATCAAAGATCCTCCGTGTTTAATAAGGCTGTGGAACTATTGGAACATTAGAATAAGTCATGGTCGCAATGTCTTTCATGTGAAATGATATCCTTAAAGTGGTAAGCTCCCAGATTCTAAATTACGTAGACTAACCCGGATGCTTCCACTCAACCGAGAGAGTCCAATTTTGGGCTAGGCACGAGGAAATACGCTGGTGCAACGACAACAACATCTCACTTTCGCAAACAACCGATAAGACACATGTGTTAATTACATGACCTCAGTACTTAGGATTAAATTGCTTGATATAAAATCTTTTATTTAATATTTGTCATATTCAATGATTTTATTAAATTGTCTTTCCTTTTAAAGCATTAATTATTTTGGAGAACATAGTGTTTTCCAAGTGCGAATTACCTCATAATATTTTATTCACTTAAAATTAACTGTTTTTTTTTTTGTCAAATTTACGCTAAAAGTATGGTCTGTGGATCATCAGCGAGGATTGCCGCTGAATTTCTAAGATGCTTTAGGCAGAAGATACATTTAATCGTAGGCTTCATAACTGGGCACTACTATTTCAGAAAACACCTCCATAAAATGGGACTGTTTCAGCAAGACAATATCTGCAGGAAATGTCATACGCAAGAGGAAACGGCCAAGCATGTCATTTACGAATGCGAGGCTCTTGCCCTCCCTAGATTAACTTCTTTAGTCATCATCCATACTAGAGAGTTACACCTAGACTCCATTAAAGGGTTATATCGGACTTTATTAATAGAGTGGGTGACCCGAGCAACTGGAACTAGGAAATATTGGGTTATTTTTATACGTTAAATTCTTTTTGTAAATATATTTAAATGAGTAGTACAAATACATAGTACAGAAAAATTAAAAATATTATAGAACCTTGGAATAAAATAACAATTCTAAAGAAGACCTTTGGAGTGTTTAAATATGGATCTGACACGCGTATTGTAACCTTTATGATGCAAAGTAATTTGAATTTTTGTCATCGTCAATTACGTAGAAGAGTTGAAAAAACCTTTAAACTTGAAAGTGTATAACTTCTGTTGTTCCAATAATTACCAGTTTTGCTTTTTAAATATTTCAATCTGTGAGTTTACTAAAAAGTAAAATAAAAAAGTTATAGTAAAAGAAAAATGAGTCAATACAAAAATAAATATTTATGCCGCCCAACTTGTCTTGTGGTCAGCGTGCCTGACTGCGGATAAGGAGGTCCTGGGTTCGAATCCCGATTCGGATATGGATGTACTTTCTCTTCTATCTATCCTGTCTTTGTCCTTTCCTTGTATGAATGAGGTGTGAATGGTTGCCTACCCTATAAACGGGTACTCTATGCGCATGTGTGTAGAGCAAAGTCGTATTTTCACCTTCATGGTGCTCTGATTAAAACGAAAGACGCTCCCATTTGACTTAAATCCGCATAGCCAAGGCATAGCGAGCTTGGCTTGTCCAAGTGTCATTAGTAACAACAACAAATATTTATTGACAAATTAGACAAACAGGTGAAATGGCTAGATTACTGCCAGGCTGATGCATATATTTATTTTAAATTGAAACAATTTTAAATGTTCACTGGATAGCATTTTGTAGCCATTACACTCGAAGTGAATTTAGTTTGAGAATCGGTTTTGAGTTCGTTTGCCTTCTACTGTTTTCTTTATCATTTGAGAAGGTGAAAAAGCGCAATGTAAACAGAGTTCGGTTGTTTGGTTTTAAAGCTTATCACAATTATTCATAAATGCTTTCATTATTAAGTTTTACCGTCAATTTTGTTGCGTGTGACTATTGGTTTTTCTTCCCTTTGTCCCTTCATGTTGATTATTTTATGCTTAATTATTAATTAATTAGCCTTGATTATAAATTATTCATAAGTAGTTAAAATTATCAATAATAATGTAGATAATTATTACAAGTGAGGAAGCACTATTTATCTGAAAATTAATAAACTATTATTTAGGAACTTGACAACAAGTTATTTTTGAATTATTATACTAATCAATAATTATAGCTAGATCATTCTACAGGTAAAGAAGAATTATTTATCGAAAAATTAAAGAAGAATCATTTTGATTATTTAGGGAAAAAATATACTTATCAAATTATTGTGTATTTTTTTTGTAGGAAAGGAATTTTTATTAGTAGAAAATATAAAAACATATTTTGATTAATGAATCAATATGATGATTCAGAATAATGAACCAATATGTTATAAAATTCAATGGAGCAGCGATTTTCTGAGGAATTGGAAACAAATATTTCTAGTAATTCTGATAAAAAAAATAATAAATATATTAAAATACGTTTTACGCTTGCAAATCCTACAATGTAGAATTTTACTTTTCTCTGTGGTTCAAGATTTTCACAGGTATAAATTTTTATTTTCATTTTGACTATTCTGTCTTCTAAATAATCTTTTTCATTTATTCATCGATTGGAAAAGTTATTAATGCATTTTTGTCACACTTAAAATATTATCATTATTTTAAAATTAAAAAAAAATTATTTTGAAATTATTATTTAAATAGTAAAATGTTAATTAGATAGGAAATCGAGACAGGATTTTTTTATCATTTGTTTCTCTACAAACTGAAAGAAAATTAAAATTAAATACCTCTTTTTATATGTGTGTTATAGCTCACATGATCCTCTAAAAGGATATAAAGAATAACAAAGTTTGAAATGGACAAAAAACATTTTTTTTAAAAAATTTCTCCTTAAGTTAGGCTTTGAAAATCCTACTGACAGATTTCTACGCTTTCTCCGAAAAATCGCTCTAAATATAGAGACTGGAAGGTTGAAAAACGCCGGTAATTGGGCGTAGGGCATAAATTATCTTGCGTCGGAGACACCTCTCTTCCGCAGTCTGACCGATTTCAAGAGCAGATGTGAGATACGGGGAATCCCCGTTTTGAAACTCGTGATGGGAGAACGTCGAATTTTCCTTCCCAGTTGCCAATCTTAAGATGAAGAAACAGAACGATCTGTCAACGCTAGGAAGAATGAAAAGAAAAAGGAGACTTAATAAAAGCTTCTGAGAAAAGAGATGTTCGTTAAAAAATTCGGTAATTATTCTTAAGTCTTATTAAATTTTCAAAAATTTTTATAAATATTTTACTCTGCTTATGTGTGTGTGTGTATATATATATATATATATATATATATATATATATATATATATATATATATATATATATATATATATATATATATATATATATATATATATATATATATATATATATATATATATATATATATATATATATATATGTATAAATATATGAAGCAAGATTAGAAGTATAAGCGAAAATTGAAAGATACAAGAAATACAAGAATAGATATAGAATTGAAAAGTACAAGAGTAGATAAAACACTGTGTGTGTATGATGTTTAGCAATACATCCAGCGCAAAAGCAGCTAAAATAGAATTACTAAAATATAATTAAAAGTACATTTTATAAAATTAATAAATAAATATTAGATGGAGAATAATAATCAACAACTAGATGGATGAATAATACACATTTAAAATACATTGAAAATACCAAATGGAGAATAATAATAGTTAAACACCAAATTTATAAAATTAACTATTAGATGGAGAATAATAATCAAATACTAGATGGAGAATAATACATTGAAAATACCAAATGGAGAATAATAATAAATTTATAAAATTATAGTCAAAGACCAAATTGAGAATAATAATATATTGAACATTTTTTAAACTGTTTACTATATTTCGTATTTTCAATGTATTGTTTTCCATCTTTTAAAATGTACTATTATATATATATATATATATATATTGTTACAAATTTGTAAATAATGATTATATTTGTCTTAAAATATCTCAGACAGATCAGAAATTCTCACATTTTGGGCAAAAATTGCGGTATTTAGACGTGTTGTAGTTTAAAAGCGGATTTCCTAATGATTTGGCGACTTGGCGACATTTGGCGATATTCTTGGCGACTTGGCGACGGTTGGCGAGATTCTTGGCGACTTGGCGAGAAATCGATACTTCTGGAAACATCCATCACCTAAGCTCTAGGACCAATATTTTCCGAGATAGCCTAGAAGCTTCCAGAACCTTGGCGAAATTGGTAGATTTCTCCGCCAAGTCAGGTATAAATACCGCAGCCCGACATGGAAGAGTTTAGTAGTGAAGTAGTTTTGTGAAGACAGTCAGTGAGTGAAGACGATTAGTTGTGACTGCTAGTTGTTCTCTGTCTGAGGTATTTGAGACCTGTGATTGGAAGCTGTTTCTTATTGTATCTGACGAATTGTAGCTGTATAATTGTGATTGTTACAGCGGGAATTTCGTTTATCTAGTGAAGTTTTTACGAATAAAAGTCTTGTGTTCATTAAGTGGTTGCTTTATTCAACTCTCAATCAACACGAACCCGTGGAGCTCGGTACAACTGGTGTCAGAAGTCGGGGTTGAAGAGTTGATGCAGCGTGTCACAAGAAAAATGGATATGGATTTAATGAAAAGTCTTCTCGAAAAGTTAGCGGAGCAGATGGCTGAGATGAAAGCTGGACAAGAAGATATGAAAACCGAGATGAAAGCTGGACAAGAAGATATGAAAACCGAGATGAAAGCTGGACAAGAAGAGATTAAAACAGAGATGATGAAAGAAATAAAATCTGGACAGGAGGAACTTAAGAAGGACATTGTAAGTGTTAAAGAAGAATTCTCCAACATCATTCAGGAGAAGATGAATGCAATGGAAGATAAGGTAACTTCAGTTGAAACTAAAGTTTTGAAGACAGAGAAGAAAGTTAAAGAAGCATTAGACAATATGAATAAGAAGATTGAAAGCTTGGAGAAGCAAATGTCAAACAAACATGAGGAACCCAACGTGGCATTTGTGCCTTCCCTAGCCAATATTAAACTTTCAACATTTGATGGGAAATCATCCTGGCAAGTATACAAGACCCAGTTTATGATGGTAGCGGAAGCTAATGGATGGAATCCCCGAGCCCAAGCTTTTCACCTGGCGGCTTCGTTAAGAGGAGACGCAGCTGACATCCTCGAGACGCTTCCGGAGGAGCAGAGGCACAATTTCCAAGCCCTATCGAGTGCGCTTGAGCTGCGGTTTGGAGATAAGTGCACTAAAGAATATAGCAGACTACAATTAAAGTCCCGCTATCAAAAGGCGGGTGAAAGTCTGCAAGAATTGGCTGCCGATATTCAGCGACTTTCCCATCTAGCATTTTCCGACTGCCCAGCTGAGATACGTCAAGATTTGGCCCTCCATCACTTCATCGATAGTGTGCGGGATCCGGAGATACAGAAAACACTTAGACTCGCCGATGTCAAAGATATCGGATCTGCCCTAGTCTACGCACATAAGATAGAGGCTGCCCAGCAAGCCACGCGTAAAGACCAGCACTACATCAGAGCCGTCTCTGCTACTGATACGAACTATGATCTAAGAAAGCAAATTGAAGATCTGCAGCGAAAATTGCGTAGCTTAGAATTGAGTAAAGGTGGCAGAAACACAAAAATTCAGTGTTGGATTTGTGGTGGAGTCGGACACGTCCGTAGATACTGTCCGAAAACAAAAGATGGTGGAATTTCTAAAATGGAAATACGTCAACGCAAAGGAACTCTTCATGGAAATGCTGATGCACTATCAAGGAAACCGTGTAATGAAAGCTGCCGATATTGTTCTAGAGTAGAGAAGAACTATCAGCTGATAAATACTTCGGTACGCCAAGTTACTGTTTCATCTCCATCAAAACCAGACCCATGGAGTGATGAAGGACTTAGGGAAGCCCAAAAAGAAGACCCAGATATAAATCCAATTCTTGAATTGAAAGAATCTTCTAGTATGAGACCAAGTTGGCAGGATATCTCCACCTACAGTCCTGCTACTAAGCAATATTGGGCTCTTTGGGACTCACTCCATATAAGAAATGGTGTCTTATACAGGAAATGGGAGTCCGATGATGGACGTAATTTTAAATGGCAGCTTGTTCTTCCAAAATCAAGAATTTCAGATGTTTTGAAAGAATTGCACAGTAGCTCAACTGGAGGCCACTTCGGAGTAATGAAAACTCTACAGAAAGTTCGAGAACGCTTCTATTGGAGCAAAACGAGACAAGATGTAGAGAAATGGTGCCAATCTTGTGATGACTGTGCGGCACGTAAAGGACCGAAGAAACGTAGCCGAGGAAGGTTGCAGCGGTACAACGTAGGAGCACCTTTTGAGAGGATAGCATTGGACATTTTGGGTCCTTTACCACGATCCTCAAATGGCAACAAATACATACTAGTTGTCATGGACTACTTTACTAAGTGGCCTGAAGCGTTTGCAATCCCCGATCAAGAGGCGACTACAGTAGCCGAGGTTCTAGTGCATCAATGGGTTTCCAGATTCGGCACACCCTTACAAATCCATTCTGATCAAGGGACAAATTTCACCTCTGTTGTGTTTAAAGGAATGTGTCAAATTCTTGGAATAGACAAGACGCAGACCACGCCACTACACCCACAATCGGACGGCATGGTAGAGAGATTTAACAGAACCATCTTGAATAATCTCTCACTTATGGTTTCCAGAAATCAGCAAGATTGGGATTTGAAGTTACCGCTGTTTCTGCTTGCATATCGCAGTGCTGTCCATGAGACTACCGGATATACTCCTTCACAGATGCTCTTTGGTCGCGAACTTCGTCTCCCTTGTGATCTTCAGTTTGGTCGTCCACCGGATACATCTTCATCGCCAGAGGAATACCTTCGAGACCTTCAGGCACGTCTTGAAGATGTCCATAACTTCGCTCGAGACCGAATCAACCTGACGACCGAAAGAATGAAGACAAGGTATGACACAAGAGCGACAGGACATGAATTTCAAGAAGGTGACAAAGTTTGGTTGTGGAACCCGATTCGACGTAAAGGACTTTCTCCAAAGTTGCAAGCCAACTGGGAAGGTCCCTACACAGTCCTAAAAAGACTGAACGACGTCGTGGTTCGTATAAGAAAATCATCTTCTTCAAAACCAAAGGTAGTACATTATGATAGATTAGCTCCTTATCGTAATGTAGAGTAAAAATTAGTAGACCATGGTCTGTTTGTAAATAGTATAGATAATTTTAATCTTTTCTATTTTCTTGTATTTTTAGTTGCTTGTGTATGTAATGTGCTCTGTATCCTCTTGAAATGTAAATTCTTTTATATTAAATTTGGCCTCCTATCAGGGGATTGTACTGCCCGGGACGTGCAGTCCTTGAGAGGGGGCAATGTTACAAATTTGTAAATAATGATTATATTTGTCTTAAAATATCTCAGACAGATCAGAAATTCTCACATTTTGGGCAAAAATTGCGGTATTTAGACGTGTTGTAGTTTAAAAGCGGATTTCCTAATGATTTGGCGACTTGGCGACGGTTGGCGAGATTCTTGGCGACTTGGCGAGAAATCGATACTTCTGGAAACATCCATCACCTAAGCTCTAGGACCAATATTTTCCGAGATAGCCTAGAAGCTTCCAGAACCTTGGCGAAATTGGTAGATTTCTCCGCCAAGTCAGGTATAAATACCGCAGCCCAACATGGAAGAGTTTAGTATTGTGAAGTTAGTTTTGTGTAGACAGTCAGTTAGTGAAGACGATTAGTTGTGACTGCTAGTTGTTCTCTGTCTGAGGTATTTGAGACCTGTGATTAGAAGCTGTTTCTTATTGTATCCGACGAATTGTAGCTGTATAATTGTGATTGTTACAGCGGGAATTTCGTTTATCTAGTGAGATTTTTACGAATAAAAGTCTTGTGTTCATTAAGTGGTTGCTTTATTCAACTCTCAATCGACACGAACCCGTGGAGCTCGGTACAATATATATATATATATATATATATATATATATATATATATATATATGCAGATTCTACTGAATTCAGTAATTTATAACCTAATAATGAAATCTGTAAATGATTAGAAAGGTACAAAGAAGCACATACATAGCGGTGCAGCACCTTATGGTTCTCGGATTTGGAATACTCGCCCATCCCCAAGTGGCTATTCATTTTGAACCACGAGGTCACATCTTAGCTGGCACCCTCCTCTCCACATTCCCGCCACACCAGCGGAAGGACGTCACATATTAACGTGGACCCGCCCCCAACCCTCCAGCGAGGGAGCGAACGTGGTCACCCTCGCATTCTCTGCCCGTGGTAAAACATACTTCACTTTGCTGATCTTAACGGGAAGCGCCGTGAAGCTGCTGAGCCTCTGGAGCTCGATAAGAAGCACAGATGATTCCTAGTAAAAAACACTAAATTCAGTGGCACAACAGCCCTGTGGGACCAAGGTTGGCACTGTAGCCCATACTCGTTAACCTGACCAAGGGGCCTGGGAAGTGAAGCATATGTCCCGGTAAGATGGTCAGCCTAACGAGAAACCCCGGGTTTTAGTTCCCAAGCATGCTTGGTACTCTGTTTATTGACCCACTGAAGGAGGGATTATTGGATGGATGAAGAAGGAGAGCTATATCGACCACAGTTGAAGAAATGAGTCGACATTGCCCATACAGAGGACGGAACCTTGGACTTTGAACTACGCCACTCGGTTGATTTATAGTAAATATATTATTTAACCAATAATTGCCATCTTTTGCGTCATGTGATCCTCATCATGATAAGAAGTCTTTTATTTTACTTCTTATTGAAGGTCCTTATATTGATGCTATGTGGTTATTGAAATTATAGGAAAGGTACTAAGAATTTGCTGACATTTCATGAATTTAATATTACATATCTTCTTTCTATAAAATGAAAGGAAGATGTGTATAAGAGATGGACATTTGCAGCTCAATACAAGAAAATAAAAATTTAATAATATATAAGAATACACAGACAGACAACGAGAGGGGAAGTTCTGTACTATACCATTTGGTTATCAGGTAAATATATAAGAATATAGTAATACTAGATAAAATATAAAATGACTAGTGACATATAAATGATTCAAATTGATTATAAAAAAAGTTAACGTCAAGTATAATATCCAATTCGTGTTACTTTCATTTTTTATAATTTTACCTACATAGACGAACGAATATTTATAAATACATAAGCATTCAAATGATGTTATATTTTCATAACAATAATTATCAGTTTAACTAAAACAACTTAAATTAAAATTATTCAAAAAAATCAATTACAATTGCAGTTTTTTGGAATCCTCAGTTTGTATTCATTGATAAGCACATGTAGATAGATAAGACCAGATAAAAACGTTCAAAATTTAAATGCTGACTCTGTAGCAGATCAACTGTAAAACAAATTGTGGCTTAAGAGTGTTAATAATATATCGTCATAATACATATCTACTTTTTTATTGTGAGTTACTTTTTTATTGTGAGAATTATAATGAGTGTAAACATTAAAAAATAAGAAAAGAAAAACAAGTTGTGTGTAACCTAAACTTAAGTGTTGATGAATTTACTAAATAATAAATGAATGTGATTGATATTTATTATAGAATAAAATAATATAGAGAATATAATTATCAGTTGATAAACCTTAATAAACTAAATATCTACATAAAATAAAATTTCAAATTACAATAAAGAGGATTTTTAAAACTACAAAGCAATGATAAATTTTTTATTAGGAGAAATATTTTGATTAATATAAATTATTGTGTCAATAACTTATATAAATATGAGTGGAATTTATACTCATATATTGCAATAAAATTATTTAGTATTACAATTATAACAAATGCATCTCAAATATTAATATAAATTATTTAAACAGAAGGTAACCCAAAAAAATATAAAACACAAAATTAAAAAAGCAATTTGGATAATATTTATTGAAAGAAAATAATAACTTACTAATAATAGTGCGATCAGCACTACTATCAGCATAGCAGTAATTAATAAAGATTTATTAATAAATTTTTAAAACTGATATCATTTATTTTAATGTTTTAAAATTTTGAAAACCAAATCAAAATAAAAAATTTCAGAATATAAATAGGTATGAAGCCATAATGAAATTTTGTAACATTTTCGTATTTTAATTCTATAAATGAACCAGAACAGAATGAAACGGAATATTACTTTCAAATGTAAATATATTATGGTTCGCATCTATTATATTATTATTTAAATTTTTGAAAAAAATTTTTTTTGTGAAATTTTATTTTTAATAAATCGAATCAATTTTACTGAAAAATTAATTAATTGTTACTAAAAACTTATCATCATATTTAATCATATCAAATCATTTATATTTTTTTAGTTGAATTTTTCGCGGAAGACGTTCGTGGAATGGAAAACGACTTCACAAGGTTGACCAACTTCGTATTTCATGAGTTCGATACTGGTGATCAGCAACTAATGTAGGTTGATGATATTTCTCGATATTGTCATGATCGAACGATTGATAGGTCATCTTTTCTAACACAGGTTGATGATTCAGTATCTGGAGAGAGCTCATCTTTCTTCTTATGAACTTGTTCAGAGACTGATTCTTTCTTCTTCTTCTTAGGATTGGGTTTGTATGTCATTGGGCACCTCTGCTTTTATCAGTATTTTGTACCACTAACTCCAAACCCAATGTTTCCTAGTTCCAGTTGCTCGGGTCACCCACTTTATTAATAAAGTCCATTAACCCTTTAATGGAGTATAGGTGTAACTCTCTAGTATGGATGATGTCTAAAGAAGTTAATCTAGGGAGGGCAAGAGCCTCGCATTCGTAAATGATATGTTTGGCCGTTTCCTCTTGCGTATGACATTTCCTGTAGATAGGGTCTTGTTGAAACAGTCCCATTTTATGGAGGTGTTTTCTGAAATAGTAGTGCCCAGTTATGAAGCCTACGATTAAACGTATCTTCTGCCTAAAGCCTCTTAGAATTTCAGAGGCAATCCTCGCTGATGATCCACAGATCATACTTTTAGCGTGGGTTTGACCAGGAGTGTTGAGCCAAGCTTCATACATCTTCCGTTTTTCCCATCTAAGAACACTAGGTTTTTGTGGTCTTCAAATTCATCCCACAAAAAGGTTCTGCACCGATGGGAGCAAAAGACGATCCTTGTTTAGCAAGTTCATCAGCCCTTTCATTACCTTCGATACCTTTGTGCCCTGGCACCCATACAAGGATCACCTTGTTTCTAGTTGCCAATTCTGTAAGACTGATCGTTTGGTGAACCAGACCGGTGCAGTTTTGTTGGCATTCTCTTCCAATTTCCTATTGTGTTATTGGCGCAATATTAACGAGTTAAAACATCTCCTTTTAGAAGACATTTGATACCTATTGTACAAAGTAAACCAAAATGGTAGATAAGAAATTATTCTTCTATGGATGAGAAATGTGGATAATATTCTCAGTAGCGAACTTTTTGTATGTTTTTGGATTTATTGTGTGGCATTAGTAACAACAGCAACAAACAACAACAAAAAGTGAGATTTTTAACTCTCTAATTACTCATTTTGTGAATCTCGAACAAATGTTTACTTCATAAATGGGATTTAATGGTTGATTGGGATTTAATGCCAACCCAAATCGGTTGGTGAGGCCAAGTAAAAATTTACTAAACTGAGATGGGCCGCACATATCAAAATAAGACAACAAATTATTCAAAATATTTTGTTGTTGTATAACATTCAAGGTATCTTATTACCTTACAACTAATGTGACACTTGTTTTTGTATTTTTCTTAAATTTTTTTTAATATCAACTGATAATCAATCCGACGCACATCATAGTTGATTGGTCATGTTTTCATCGAGCAACCTGTTGCTATACTTTGTTTTCACCAAGTTTAATTGGGGAAAAAATGACTCGCTGCGATAAGTAGCTCAAAATGCTGATATAATGCACATAGCTAATTTTTAAATTTAAAAATTTATCTGCGAGGATATATATTTTTGATAATATTCAATCTTATTACCTTCGCACGGACTTTTTAGCTGGATTTTGATTCTATTCAGTTGTAAATTTAAAAGTACTGATTTCACCTCAACATTAAATTGAGATAAAAATATTGTAAGTATTTTTTCAAACTTTTGTATGTAGGAGAATCTAATGTTGAATTCTTTAAGTAATTTTCCGATTTCCGTAGAATATCTGAAGAAGTTTTTATGATCACTTTTATAGTCATTTAACAAAGAGAAATAAATCAAATTGTTTGACTTCAATTCATTTTCAAAGGCTTTTACATTTTGATAACAATCCGTAATTAACTTATTTTCACCTTGTAACTTCTGGTTTAACTCATTCAGTTTCATTGTTATATTTGTTATAAAACATAAATCTAGAAGTCATTGATCATCCAAAAGTTTACTTACATTATAATCATTATTTTTCAGGAAATTTTAAATTTCTTCCCTTAATTTTCAAAATCGCAATAAGCAGTTTTTAACACTTATTCACCGAATTTTGGTGCAATAAATGAGATCACCATATTCAAAAACTTCAGTTCCCTAAATTATTCTTGAAATTGACGATACTTCTACGAATTTCATTTTGTTGAATTAATTACCTTGAGAATAGCTGTCATTACATGAGACATATTTAACATTTATGTACATAGATACTCATGGTGCATAAGCACCATGAGTATCTGGTGCAAACAGTGACAAATGATCATTTCAAAATTATTTTAACTGTTTCCAAAATCTTTTATGTGATCGAAAATTTATGTAACAGCACCAACATTTTTTCAAACCATTGAATGGGCTCCATCTGTTGCAATGCCTACAAGATATTTTAAATCTAACTGATGATTATGAGCATAATTCATGACAGCATTCTTAATATCTCTTTCGGTGGTCATACCTTTCAAACTCACAGTAATAGTCATTCTTTCAGTCCTTCTTCAGTAATAGTAGGACTGAAAGAAGGACTATAGGAGGAGTAATAGTAGGAGTACTACTTCTTTAATAGTAGGAGTCCTTCTTCAGTAATATTCATTTGATTATCGTCTTATATTTTCTATTCTTCATTCTAGTTTGACGTGGCAGACTAATCTGAGTAAAGATATTCAGTTTTTCTTCACAGATTTCTTCAACTGCGTCAGTTAGATAGTCCCTATATAGTCACTGTCTGTAAAAGGCTTCATATTTTTAGCAATAATGTGGGATACTCAAAAGATAGCACTGACAATACCGTTTTCCACAATTTGCTGATGAAATATGTGTTGATAAGATGTCAAATTGTTCTTCAAAGATTGTAATTTTGCTTTAAGTTCGCCAACTGTAAGCTTCTTTTTTTTTGTTTTTAGTGTCTTTTCAGGTTGTATGACTTAGAAGTTGAAATTGAATAATGATAAATCAAACATACAGCAATGTCTGTTACATGAATAATAAACTACAAATTTTCTCCTTCACTCTGTGAAACTGTCGATTTTCATCTTCAAATTTTCTTTTCTACTTTTCAATTTTTCTTTCAGCCATAATGAATAAATATCAAATAGAAATAAATACGATACTGATACTGATGTGATTAAAAATATAAATTTACCTTTCTTTTTTTTTACCAGGATTATAATCACAACAAAGTTGAAAGTCGGAGGAAAAAGAATAATTTGATACAGCTCGAAGATTCCTTAATGTCATAACTAATGTATAAATAAATAAATGTATCTATATGCCAACTAATGGCTGAGTGGTTAGCGCTCCTGACCCCTGAGCTGCGGGTCCCAGCTTCGAATCCCGGTTCGGGGATGGATGTTACTTTCTTTCTCTGTGTTTCTCTGTTTGTGATGATGTATGATGTGGCCTACCCAATAAACGGGTTTGTGGTGGTATGGCGCAGGCAACGCTACTCGCCTCTGTGACTTGGTTCACAGGTGTCTGCTGGGTAACGACAAATGGGTAGCAGTTTCTGGCATTATTGTGAGGGCTCATCGCCCAAGTGCCCGTCGTTTAAATATATATATATATATATATATATATATATATATATATATATATATATATATATATATATATATATATATATATATATATATATATATGCATTAAAAAATTGAGATAGTTAGAAAGGCAAGACAACTATGAAAACAGAAATTTTCTTTCGCAGATAATAGTCATGGAATCTTAGTGAGAAAGAAATTTAATATGCAGAGTTCTCAGGAACGAGGTTAAAATTTTGAAAGAAACGTCCATATTATCATGATAAATTATCGGAAATGTAAATGGGATAAATGCAGTCGAAAATATGTGATTGGCTAAATTTCAATGGCCCAGTGAAAAATAGCTCTATCGCAGAATCGCACGAAGCTTTTGGCAGTGCAGTAAAGAGAGCGCTATCGAAGAACAGACAGTTAAGAGCTTTCGCGGTTATGTGGTCTTAGCAATGACTCATTACTTGCTACGATGCATTCGATTCACTTTAAAAATTTGCAATGTAAAGAAAGCGATTACGTCCTTTTGTTTTTATCTGAAAACTTTTCTCGTTTGTTGATTATGTGTTATCTCTGTTACTAAGGGGTATATCGGTTAACTGCTTCATATCTATTTATACAACAGAAGAAAAAAAAAGCAGTCGCAACCGTGTAGATTAGCGTTCATTTTCTTCCACGTGTTGAATACAATATTAATTGTCAATAAAAATTCCAGCAAGTGAGAGTATTTTGCTTGAGAAAAATAAATGCACTGAAGTTAACGTAAGTAATTTGTTTTATTATATTATATTATATTATATTATATATATATATATATATATATATATATATATATATATATATATATATATATATGTATGTATGTATTTATATATATATTATATTATATTTAATTATATCAATTTATTTCATTAAATTATATAAATGAAATTTAACTGGAAAAGCTCTAAAAAATTAAAATTACAATGAGTAGAATGTTCCAAAACTTAGGATATGGTTTTATAAAGGGTCTCAATGGGAGAAATTGTGGCACAGGTGCCATATAATCCATGATTCCAAATTCTGAACTTTTTTGGCGATGAAGAAATGTTGCAAAGAGGACGTATCGTGAAGTGCACGATGACTTCAATTCCAGGGTTACCAAAATAGAATTTTCTGCATAATTCTTATAGGTCTCCATATGTATGACATAATAATAAAAACGAGATTGACAGATACATAAAAAATCCGCCAAAATATCGCCAATCTCAGAATTTGGCATCCTGGATTATACGGCACCTGTGCCTAAATTGTATCATACTGTCTTGATTGATCATAGATAGATTTACATTACATATAAATATATCTCGCCAACAAGGGAGCTTGAAAAGATGTTTCTGATTGAGGCATGTATTCAAATTGTACAATTAGTTTGGTCATATTTACAGAATTCAATTATGTAAATATGATTTATAGTACACGAAAATATGTTTTTGGTATTTTTCATTTCTTATTTTGAATAAAAATGAAAAAATATCATAAAAGAGCCTCATCTTTAAATCGGATTTTAGTTTACAAAAGAAAACATGGCTTCTTAAATAGTGAAAGAATTAACGAAGCAATGTTTAACGATGACACTTCAGTTTAATGATTAAATTTTCACTAAAAAACACAAAGATTTAAACAAGATTTTTTTATGGTAGCATAATTTGTTCATTTTTCCACACTAATATAACTTTTTCATCTGTGATTTAATTTGACAGGGACTAAGGAAAATGTAGAAACATGGATTAATTTCACAGCAATAAATTAAATCCGTCAGCTTTAGAATTGATTATTAAAGCACTGATCATTCAGTCATTAGATCGGTTACAAGAAATAATATGATGTATTAGTAATTAACCAATTATAGTTACATTTGTGATCAAGTTAACAGTAATTGTAGATATTTTCTTACAATGGTACTTCCAATACTCCGTAGTAAATAAACTGGTAAATTTCATGAACTTTATTTTTGTTTTATTTAATTTGTTGACTAATAATATGAAGAATTGTACAACAAATGTGTTGTAAGTTCCTCAAATAACTTGTAAGTATTTGTTACTAGTTATAAGTTATAAGAATCTGATTAGCTTACAGAAGAAGTTAAGCACATTATTAATTATTTAAGGATCAAGATTATTTTGGAATTAGGATTATATGACTTCTCAAAATTAATTAATTTAATAATTATGATTTCTCTCTTTTCGTCATTTTAATTTAGTAAATTTAATAATTTAAGGAAAAGTAAAATTGAATAAAAAAATTCTTAGTTCTTTTTTTAACGTATTATCATTATTTTTATAAACAACAAAAATTCTAAAATATTGATCAAATTTTAATTGTAAATTGTTTAAAGAATAATCTGGCCTGTAATAATTATTCAGCCTTTCATCCCTTCAGTGGGTCGATTAATTGAGTACCAAGCATGCTTAGGAACTAAACACTGGGGGGTCTTACGTTAGGCTGACCACCTAAATGGGACATATGCTTCGCACCTCAGGGCCCTCGGTCATGAAAACACTTATGGGCACTGTAGGCCTTGGCCCACATGGGCTGTCGTGCCATGGAGTTCAGTTCAGTTCTAATAATTATAGGAAGTTTCAGAAAAGAGATTTGAATCACTAATGTAATATTTTTAACAGAAATCAGAAATGTAAAACTATTCAAAATAATAAGATATAATTGATTATATTTAAATTTATTCTGCAGTAATATTTGAATTAGCAGAATTTGATTGAAATTAATGCAACCTCGAAAATTTGTTTTTTATTTATTTATCTTTTTATTATTATTTATTTTTCATTAAAGGAGGATTGAAAGTAAATTTTCAAGAAGTCAAAAACCGAAATCTGAAAATATTTTGTAATTTTTTGCGAATGTAAAGGCACCAAAAATACAAATATTTATTGAAGGGATTCAAAATATAGAAAAACGAAAACAAACACAGAATTTTAAATTATTATTTAAATGAATTTAAATCATATAAAATTAAATTTATGCTAAAATGTGAATATAGTAAATTTTTTTACTTTATTGCATAATCATTTTAGTGTTAGAGGAGAATATTTTTAAAAATACATTATTCATGCAGTAATAGCGTAAAGAAACAGTTATATTTAGAAATTAAAGTAACAGAAATGAAATTATAAATGAATTTAAATGTGGTTGAAATTATTTATTTTTCATTGTATAATCAATTTGTGTTACAAAAATATTTTTGTTACGATGTTGTTATAACAATAATCACTTAAAAGTGGAGTTATTTATAGCAATTAAATTAAAGTAACATAAATGAAATTTATATACAAATGTAAATATTTTTGAAATTATTTATTTTTCATTGCATAGTTAATTTTGTGTTAGACAAAAAGCGTATTTATATGGATGATCATTTGTGGCATTTACTCTAATGATCTTGTAAATTAATAAATAACGAAAAATGTATTAATAAAAACAATGTGATTATTTCAATGTTATTAAAAGTAAATAAACTTTTATTCATGTATTTTTATAACAAAATATGGTATATGTATTTAAATGCGGCACTTCAATTACCATATGATTTAATGTTTGGTTGATTTTTAAAAGGAAATTCTGAAATTTATTAATCTGAACCACATGATTTCAAGTTTGACATAACTGTTTTACAAGATTTTTCATATTTAACGATTTAAATATAAGATTTATAAATTCGTTTATGATTTAACATAATTTTATAAAAATTTCTTTTTTATTTCTTTTAAAATTATAAACTCTTTCTTACAGTAATTAGCTATGTTATCAACGATTTGATTTGACTAGATTTTTTAGAAAGATTTCAATGTAAAACACATTTTAGACTAAATATTTGCACTAAGTGCTGATAAGCTTATAATAATAATAATAATAATGATAATAATAATAATTATGTATATATATTTTTGAATTTCTTTAAGTTTATTTTTAAAGCTAATTTTATTCGAAGTCATGTTCTATTTTCTTCTTTTTTTCTATTCCTACGGACTTAATAAAATACACGATTTTAATAAAATTTTAAAAATATTTTCAAATCGTTTCAAGCTACAATGATAAATTTTACTGAAAATGTTTATCATAACTCATAAGCTTAAAAAATAATTTTAAAAATGATATACTATGGCCTCAGTAAAAATAAAAAAGACACTTTTTTATGTAAGTGGAAAAATATCTTGGCGATTATTCTTTCGTTAGAAATTTTTCAACCCTTTTAAAATTCGCCAAGCCTGATAATTCAGTGCACTTCTACGTTGTCATCGCACCTATGGAGCACACAGTTCTTTCCCTTCGCAATTGATAAGAGGCATGTATAAAGTTATCTCGTTTGATGGTGAACGAATCAGCATACGATAGCAACAGAACGAAAAAGTTCCTTTGGTTTGCTGACCTCGAAAGCCGGCATTAATCAGTGGTGGCGAGAGTGATGTGACGAAGCACGTGTATGTCTAACTTCGCGTGAACGTGTTTCTTTCTGCGTTTATGCGAAAGATCTCCAAAAAGTGTTTTCATTTCAACTAAATACTGCTCGTAGTGAGGTATGTAAATCTGCAGTGAACATTCTTGTTTTCTTAACTATAATATGCTTGCTTATTTCATAAGATAAAGTATATTTTTCATAAAATATAAATTTTATACCAAATGTTTTCAAGAATCACAGGAAACAATTCAAATTTTATATACATACTTTGTATAACATTTCATTTTATCATTTCCACATATGAAGTAAAAAAATATTTAAACAGAAAAATATTTCTTTTCGCTTCAAATGTTGTCGATTGTAAATATTTACGTTAAAAAGTAATTTTTGTCTTCATATTTTGGAGGGGGGGAAATGGGGGCTATACACACAAGTATGTATCCCTCATGACTCAAAAAATTGTATTATTGCTTATGATAAGTTTCCAGTAATTTAACTGCCATTTATATATTTAGTGGATTTTCTTGTAAAGGTATATTTAATTCTGTTTATATCTATTTCGTGTTTATCATATTGACGACTTGTACTAAAATACTCTGATCGGAAATATATTGGTTTGCAACACAATTTTTTTTAGGAATATGGATGATTAAAAATATTTTTATAATTAATGTTAAGAAATGGTACATATTTGGAGAATAACAGTGTGGCTCAATAAGTTATATTAACTAGTATTTTTGCGATGAAAAACGCTAGAAATATTGTCGTCCTTATTTATATCATATTTACGCATTCTATTAAAACATTTAAGTTAACTAAATTTGGTCAGTCACAAATGTTATTTATTTCACAAATATAAGTGATTAAGAGAAATTTTTTTAAATACTTTGTAAAAGTACATATTTTAACTAAAATTATTAGAAACAATGGTAGTTTCTTTCATGAATAATAATGATATACATGATTGAGAATATTTTTTATTGTAAATATTTTGGAAGTGTAAACAATATAAGTACTATATTTTGCTTGAGAGTAAGGAAATTACTCTCAAGCAAAACATTGTATTTAAATATTTGTGTACTTCATTCATGTGTTTTCTATACTCAAATAACGATTTCCACATTTTTCAATTCTTCCCGTCAAAATATTTATTTTTTATTATTTTTACTGTCGTTGTGCATATCATATTAATGCCTGACTCTAAAACATCTAAAGTATTGATAGGCTATAAATAAAAAAAGTTTGAGTCTATACGGTTAGGAATAATTTTCTCTGTAAATAGTATATTAACAACAATAGGCATTTACATTTTATAAATTTTTCTTGCCAGTTTTTGCCAATTTATTTATTGTAAATATTTACTTTATTATATTCATAACTTATATCTTATAGTCATTATTTATCATATTTTAGCTGCTTTTTTATCATTCATATCTAATATTTAAATATAAATAAAATGCTAATTGGCAACAAACGTAGAAGTATAGAAGATTAAAAGTATTTTATACATAGATATTTAGGAGAGAAAAATATTTTAATACAATTATGCCCTTCTGAAAAATCACTAAAGAAATGAATCTGAAAGAAATGTCATATTATTTCCTAACGCTTGTTTTTAACAATAAGGGAGCAATATTAACATTTTATGAAATTTCCTATGGAATATTTTCAGCATTTGTTACATTTATCTTCATACATAATACTGAAGCTTATTTGCTAAGAAAAAGTGATGTTTCAATTTTCCTTTAGATATAGAATCAAACTCAATATTACAAATTTTTGTTACACACTTACTAATAATTCAAAATTCAAGAAATTATACTCTTTATCGTACGTTTTTACGAAGCAAAAATAAAAATTCACATATTTTATGCATATCCCAGCAGAGAATTTTCGATTTTTATTCTTATCATATTTACACATGTCACTAAAAACAAATTCTCAGTAAAAATATACCTAAATTTCAAAATGTGAGTGTGTGTTTTTCATAATTCATGTGAGTTTTTATGCGTGAGAATTTATAAATAATTCAGTCTGATATAAAAATGTCTTATGACTATAAATTATTAAATAGCACACTTAAAGGCAGCCACAAATGAAAAGTAATGATTCTTTTACAGTTATTTGTACAATGAACGTATACAGCCAATTATGGAACATTATTTTAAATTTAAATAATATTTCTTGAGTAAAATTTGCTTTTAATGTGCCCAATAAAATTTAGACTTCATACAAATTCAAAGTTTACTGCTGAGTATTTTGTGCATTTAGAACAATTTCAGTTCTTTGTAAAAGGTGAAAGAGTGAGTGAGAAATTACGCTTCACATAATGTTTGAGTCAGATTATTATTATTATTATTATTTTACTTCCTTTTTGAAAATCTTTCGTTACGGAATGCAAATTAGATGGATTGTCTATTTCTTTTGAACTGTTTAAGTGTTCCATTGATGAATCTGAAAGAAACGATTGGTTCGAAAACGTCTTTTTTTCCAATTAAAATGATGATAATTTATTCCCACTAATGAGAAATATAAATAAAATAACTATTGATTTATTTTATTAAATTTTAATTTTGTAAATAATGATTAAAATTATATTGAATTTTATAAAGTTATTGGAAGCATCTTGATGAAAATTGTAAAATTAGTGATCGTTAGAAATTATAATTGCAATAATATTTATTGTATTTAAATTGAACATTATGATTATTAAATCTAAATTTTGACATGTGTGGAAAAATGTCGTAGATTTATTTTTGATTGATGCAAAATGTCGCCAAAAGGATTAAAAAGCGCTGTATTATTGATGTTGGCGAGAAATCTTTAGTTTAGGGGTATGCCAGTTTGATTGTAATACATAACACGGCATTTTTAATTCGAATATGATAGTGGATGGTCGCTTGCTTATCAGTAAATTAATAATTTACTGGAAATCATACGCTAAAACTGAGAGTTGAAATTTAACTTTTATGTTATATATTCGATCACAAAGTTTAAATTTAAGAAAAAAAACTGAGGTAAGAAATTTATTTCCAGGTTTTTTCTTTTTTTATCATTTTATTATGGAAAGTTTAATTTGATTCCATGTTATACATATTGTATGAGAACAAAAATTAGAATAGTACAATCATTTCTCTACTTTTTTATTATATTTTAAAATTTTAATTCAACTTGGAGTTTAATTTCATATAATTTTGTTATACTGAAATTCGTTAATATAGTTTTCCTATCAAATTTTCGTTCATATTATGATGTTATGATATATTTTTGCATGATTATTTAGAGTTGTTTTTAAGCATGATAACATCCTCTGGTTTATATTTTATATTATGATTTTGTGTAGATTTTTAATAAGTTTAATTGTTTGTCATTTTATTTTAAGCTTGTTAATTTATTATTTTTTTCCATGTTTCCATTAATTAATTACCCCATTAGTTTGTAGTGTTTTAGCATCATAATTTTCTTCGATTAGCTAATTTATATTTTTGCATAATGATTTTGTAGAAATTAATTTGATAAATTTGTTTTCATCGTATAATCATGTTTTTATTAATTACTTTATTTATTTTCACTATAATTTTTTAATAATTTCAAATGTGATTTATTGAGTTTTCCCATGAGATAGATACTTAAAAATATTAACACAATTTTCTTTTTCAAAAATGACTGTTAAAGTATTAATTTTTCATTCATTATAGTTGTTAGCTAGATTCTAAAAATTTATTTCTCCTAAATTTGGTGAAAAAAATAGAGAACATTTGGAATTTAATTCACTTATGCACAAATACTTAAGCTTTAACATTTATAAAATATCTTAAACAATTATATGGATAAAAATTTGTATAAGATTTTGCTAGAATGAATGGTAATACGTCTTTTTTTTTCTCAAATTTTAAAATAACTTATTTGCATTAAAATTGATTGAATTAATAATTATTTGTACTAACACAAGTTACAAGATTGATTGACTTGTAAAAGAGAAATAAATTATTGTTACAATAATTAAAAATTCGTTTCTTATAAAATAGTTTTAATAAATTTATTGCTTTTTATTGAACAGTCATTTGAATTAAAACTTTTTTTAATTGCACTGGTTTCAAGATCTTGTTCAGTGTATTACTGTTGTATTGAGTTAATATTTGCATGTTAAGTTATTTTTTGGTAATATAAATATAAAATTTTTTTTTGAAATTTCATGAATTTCACAAGATAATTAATTCAAGAAAATAGTATGTAACCATGGGTACAACAACATATATGAAACTAACATACTAGTTTTAAATCAGTGTTAAGTATGCTAGTTTATTTTCGTCCTTATTCTTTTTTCAGAGGTTGATATTGAAATTTGAAGTAAAAATTTCTACATTAATGAATTAATTTTAAATTCAATTTGCTAGGAATTAAAAAATAGTGTATACGCTCATCTTAATACCATTAAAATTAAATACTACATATTATTAACTGAACATTTTATTTAATTTATATATATTTTCCAATTCTAAAATTCAAACATTCATGGTTTATATTTAAAAGAAATAATTAGAATTACTAAAATAATTTTTATTTCGTTCTTAAATAATTAATTTTATATTTATTATTTTGAAAAATGTTTGACCTTATGATCTTAAAAATGATCATAGAATATTTTAAGATCAATGATTAAAAATAATCAATGATCTTCATGATAATTTTTCATAATTCCATTTTCAAATAGATGCTTCTAATAATGTAAATAATAACCTGATTTTAACTAAGTGGTGGAATGTAATGAATGAGAGAAAAGAATTTTTAATATATAATAGAAGATATACAATTTTAAATAATAAACCGCTATGTAATTAGAAAACATCATGTTGGAATATATTTTGCTGTGAATGAAAAAATGATGAAATGGGAAGGAAGTAGGTGAATCTATAAATAATGCAAATGAAAGATTATATTTTGAAAACTACAAGTTAAACATTTCTTAAAATTTAATAAATAGTTGTGTTTAAAGTATGTTATATACTCTGTTTACTAATTATAATATATTGTACATTGTAGTCTGACAAATATGATTTTATATACTTTATAAATAAATGTATGGGAAAAATTAAATGGTAGTTCTTAACTCATAAATATTCTAAGTAAGAAACAATTAAAAAATTAAGTAAATAAAAATCAATAATTAGAAGGAATTCAAGCTAATTTGTGAATCAATTTTAACTTAACTGAAAAAGCTTTTCGTGTAAATCATTAATTTCTGTTTTTACTTAAGGCTTTTTATAATTAATGAAAAATAAAAATATCTTATAAGCATTCCTTTTATTTCTTTTCAAGAAGCAGCTAAAAAAATGTTAAAAATCCATTATTATTGATGAAGCGACACCATTATTATTATTCAAAATTACATTTAATTCGAAATTAGATATAAATAATTATAGTTAATTTTTGTCGATTGTGTTTTTTCTTTCCACTAACTATAGCAATCATTTTCTTATTTTAAATCAAATGCTTAAAATTGCTTTTATTTAATTAAAAGTGTTAATTCTTTCTTAATTGTATTTTATATAAAGCTTTTATGTTAATATTCATTTAAATATAGAGCCAAATTGAATAATTACATTAATTTTTATAATATAAATAAAAACATTAATCTTAATTTATAATGCATTTGAATATTTGACGAAAATATTGCGTAGATTATTTGGATAAGTTTTTCCATAGTTGTAAGTAGAAATATCGTATTTTTAATTCAATTTAAATAATAACAATCGATTTTTTATGTGTATTCCGTTAAAATTGCTACAATTTTAAATTTTATAATCATAAATATCTGATAAAAATTTTTACAAAAAATTAATTTTTATATAGTATTTAAAATTAAATTGCAAAATTTTATACTTACAGGTACACTTTATTGTGTAAAATGTCCTTGTACAATGGGATAAGTCTGTTTATTCACAGTTTTAACAGATCTATAAATTGATAATAAAGAATATGAAATCAATATAAAAGTGATAAACTCATGTGTTTCATATTCTCAATTAGAGCTCATCCTCTTACATTAGTTTCTAAGCAGTTTAATTGCTACCTTTTCTTATTTCAAGTTTCTTACCATGTTTCTTACTATTTCTTATTAGTTTCTTTCTATGATGGCTACTCCTGAGTTATGCAGCACTTCACCATGGATGACAGGAGAATTTGCATCTGGTCACAGATTTCCCTCTTCCTTGTGGAAAATCCCTACCTTACCAGAAATGCGTGTTAACCCAGTGTTTTCTATTCTTATGTCCTATTTAATATCTTCACCACGTCCAGATATTCACAAGAATTCCATAGAACGTTTGAGACTTTTATTTGACAGGAATGACTCTCATGATACTGACGTGAAAAAGAATTACAAGAAAATGTCCAAGAAGGTGGTGAGTTATAATCCTTTCAGAAATAATCGCTGTCTCATTTTCCCCAGGGAAGATTTAAAATTAGCTCTTCGAAATTTAGAGCAAACTTTAACAAATGGGAATGAGACGAAAAAAAATGAGTCGAACTTATTTGAAACTGCTTCAGAAGTACTGGAGTGTTCTATAGTTGTATACAAATCAGGAGAACAAAATGGCACGCATTTCCAAATCTATTCTAATGAGTGCGTCCTTGATAAATCTAGGAGACTTTATATATTCAAAGAAGCATATAGAGACACCTCAAGGGAGAATCCAGTGGAAGAAATTTCATTTTTTTACGGCTTGATTCCAGAAGTAGCGTTTTCACTTAGAAAGGAAGCTTTGAATCACATTTTGAAAACTGCAAAAATTTCTGAGGATGATATCATAAATCTTCATGAGACCATTTCATATAATGAGAATTTTTTAATTAGCCTCTTAAAGAATTCCTGCGTAGATATTCTTATTCGCATATATGAGTTTCCATATATAGCAATGAAGCTATCTGAAGCTGGCTTCAACACAGATCCGCTGAAAACCGACGAAAAAGGACTCTCTGCCTTCTTCTACTGTATGAGTTTTCCTGATACTTCGATACTGCGATTATTATATAACTATTCCACGAATAACGTCCAATTATCGGATTGCAATATAAGAAATCCAAAAACCGACATACTAAATAACTTGAAAAAAATTAAGAATACAATTATAAAAGACACACTGCGATCCCGTAAATATTCTATATTAGATGCAAGACAGTGTTCGAAAGCTATG
The DNA here is from genome assembly GCA_037975125.1 of Latrodectus hesperus. NCBI lineage: Eukaryota > Metazoa > Arthropoda > Arachnida > Araneae > Theridiidae > Latrodectus > Latrodectus hesperus. The sequence continues at coordinate 73,850 of JAJQOW010000240.1, forward strand.
AGACTCAGTGTTCAGATTTTACATTTCAATGAGTATCAAATTGATATGGTAAATGACATGCTTGGGATAACGGAAACGGATCCACGAAAATTAATGATGGTTATATTGAATAATTATTGTAAATATTTCTATTTGAATAGAAAAGAATTTGATGCAGATGATTTAAATGTATTTAAAGACTACATAAAATGGTATGAATACTATTCATTTTTAGATACTTTCATGTGCTTACTATTTTTTGACTGTTTTATATCCTTGACGACATTTATTAATGCAAAAAATCTAGATGTGTATGTTAATGCCATGTCCTCCTTATTATTATGTGTTCTTGGCGATAAAACTTTCCCCATGTTTCGACATGGTATTCACTGCAGTAACTGTGAGATGAGTGAAGATATGTGTGAAGAAATGTTCAACAAACGTAGATTTATTCCTTTCTGCTATAGGCAAGAATTTTTTCAAAATGCGGAAAAACTGAAACAAGAATTAAGACATTCACTTCAAGACAGGAATGTTAAAACAAAAAAATCCATAGATATCTGTAGAAATAGTTTAGCGAAACTTCCAGAGATATCGGATGACTTCATTTCTAACAGAATCAATAATTATTTGTCTTCAGTGAAAAGTTTGTCCCTGAAAAATGACACAGTAAAAAATATGCTAGTTGCTGAAAGATCTTTGCAAGTATTCGGTGAAGTATTGCAAAACCAAACAATGAGTGCATGTCATGTAAAACATCTTACTTCTTCTTTGTTTTCGAAAGATTTAGAGCATCAAATGTGTCAATTACGAGATCACTGCTTATCGAAATATCGTGCGAGTTCTGTACAAGGAAGGATCATTTTTGAAAGAAACAGCCAACACTTCGAGAAACTTCAGGAAGACTTTAAAGAACTATCAAATCTTTTCCTTCCAATACAGGCTAGTCAGCAGTACAGAGCTGCAAAGTACATGATGAAACACGGAGAAGAAATATTATCAAGCCAATATTCAAACTATGCCTGGAATTTAAACAACGAAAGCGAGCAAGTTCTGCATCTGCAAAGAAGAGAATTTCTAAATTACGGGGATGCACATTATACTCTAATGAAAAATATGATAAAATACATAATAAATATGAAAGATGATGTTAAATTTAAATTATTAAGAAGTAACTTAAAAGCTTTAACATTTTTATTTGAAAATATTTTAGTGCACTATAACAACGATGACTTAGCATTCTTAGAGGACAGTTCAGCATCTATAGAACAATTTATTGTTGAAGTCGAAAATGAAGAATTAAATCCAGAGAAGAAAAAAATATGTGACAACATATTATCTACTTGTCTAGTAAAATTTTCAAATTTGAAAGAAGGAAATTCAGAACCACAAAATTCCGGTGCAAACTTCAATATTTTAGGAAGACTTTTTACTGAAATTCACGATGCGAATGTATTCGAAGAAGAAGAAGAGAATAGTATTCTTAAAAAAATCACAAGTTATTTAGAAAAATCTAAGGCTGCAATTCATTATCTACAAACTGAAACTTCTGTGACCCCGAAAGATTTAAAAGATAAGTTAAATACTATAATAATATCAGAAAAAGATCGTAAATATATTAATAAAAATTTTGCAAACTCTCGTGAAAAGGCATTAAAGTACCTGGAAAGTGCAAAAACCTTAGAAGAAACTAATGTTTTAAAAAATGAAACCAATTTAACTTCTTTACTTGTAACTTTATCTGAAAAGGAAAAATATAGAACTATGTTCTTCAGATTAAGTCTCTCCCATGGACTTAGGAAAAAAGTCTATCAGATGATGAATCAAAAAGTGTACTTTTTGATTAACAGGATAGATAAGTTGGAAGAAATCTTAATCAAAGAGGATGAACGTATCTCAAATCTCTGGAATCGTGGCAAAAGTGAAGGCGTTAGAAATCATGCTAAACTGTTGATAGCAATGCGTTACAAGGAGCAAAGAGATACTCGTGCTGCTATGGAAATGCTTCTTTTTGACTGCTGGAACATATTGAAGAGTGACGAATTAAAGGAATTGTGGGAGAAAGCCACGTGTCTTTTCTCCGGAGTTAATTTACGAGACGTATTAGCTCATGGGAATCCAGTTCTGGAGATCATAGGCAGCTTTTTGGATCCGAATGATTTGCCATCTGCTATGGTAGACAAAGTTGTGGAACTTATTGATGACCGCCCAGCCCTTTCTGCTTTATCCGAATTCTGGTACAGACGGAAATTCAGCAAGTATATGGACTTCATTGAAGCCGTCAAGCATAATTCTACAAGTGAGGATTCTTCGTTGTGTAAAAAAATAATGAGTTGCACCAGATGGGAAAAATACGTCGAACTTTTACCTATGGAAAGGTATGTTCTTTCTTTCTTTAAATTTAATATACTTTCATTGTTTCTAATTTTGTACTTTCTTTTCCAAATATTTATCCAGAGTAAATATAACATTTGTTTGCAAATATAATATAAGGTAAAATAATAAGGAGTGTAAATGTATGCTTGTGTAGAAATAATTTGCTATTAATTAAATGCAGTTAATTTTCAGTTCATTTTTTAAAGTGCAGACAATTATCTATCTGTTTATGCGAACTTATCAATATTTTATTGGCTTCTAAAGTCTAATCTCTCAACTGAAAATTTTAAAATATGATGTAACACAAAGTACTTCAGTACTGTAACTGCACTGTTCTTCAGTTCTGTAATATACCTAGACTTCTTTCGTAACTTTCTCCGACAAAAATCCATTATGAAAGCCAGTGTATCTCACTTTTTGAATTTGATGTGTTTTTCTTAGTAAAAAAAGGATTGTGGAAGTTAACATAGATAGTTAAAAATATAATTTAGTTTTTCGAATTCACTTTAGCGTTTGCAAATTTTGGTATCTATGAAAACAAGCAAATCTTCTGCTAAACGTCGAACATCGTAGCGAGCATACCGTGTATCAATGGTAGATTATTGCAGTACATTTGAAATAGATCAATAATGAATAATTTTCTGTATGTTTCAAATGTTATCATTTAAATTATTTGATACAGTTAGGTATTGTACAAAATAAGCTATATATGTACTCTTTGTATAAAAATTCTTTAATATGGCTGTTTAGAACCAGCTTTTTATAAACCTATGTACTGTATAAGTACTTTGCTTCCTTCGAGTTTTTTTTTTCTGATACATTTTCAGCAGCTATAAAATACAGTAAATATGAAGAAATTCTAATTCGCATTCCTAAATTTTTTCCAAAACTAATTTTAGCTAAAAATCTTTTAAATGTTATTTTTTGTGCTCTTATTTTATGCTTGGCTCTATTAGATTATAACTTGTATGCAATTATAAACTTATGTTAATGGTTAGATAACGTTTCGATGTTATATTTATTAAACTGCATTTTGCAAGCGCTTATATCAAATTAGCTCAATAGAACTTATTTCTTTGAAAAAAATTAATATTTTCCCATAATAGATTAGTGTTACTCTTAATATGCAAACTTGTTTTGAACTTTTTATTGATATCATTTTAAATAAATGTTTCATAATTTTAGATGATACCTGCGTTCAGCTTGCTGTGTTGTGACATTCTTTTTAAAAGATCTTGTGTATGAAGATTGGAAACGGATATAGTGTGATAAAGTATGAGTACCAATCAATTCTCATTGGAAAACGTTTTTCTTAATGGATGCATCTAAGAAATTGGGTTTTATAAACATTATATTTAGCAACAATGTGATACTCTTAAGTTCGTAATAATATGTTAATTTTATATTAATTCACGGTTGTCAAAACTGAAAAAAATTTTTATAAATGAAATTTTTTTGTATTCTTTATATAAATGATTTGCTGTTTATTTCCTGCCGCGAGCTTAATGTGAAAAAAATTATTGTTTGTAAAAAATTTGGATTCAGATTCTTAAAGTGCGTATTATTTTTTTCATGCATGAAATCACACATCTGTATTTTTATTAAATAATTTACACTGTGATATTTCTGAATGCCAAATATTTTATATGTCAAAAATTACAACTTTATAGGAATTAAATTATATTTATAATTGATTATTTATGCTGTGATATTTTTTATTGTTATATTTTTATGTGGCAAAATATTCAGCTCTTTATTTACATACATATCAACACTCTGACTGTCGGAATTTGCTGTATAAAAATTAATTTTTACAGATATTTACTTTTTACTGCAATAAAAAATTAATAAACTATATTTGCCATTTTGTGAAAGTTTATTGAAATTATTGAGATGATTTGAATGTAAATCTATTTAAAAAATATCAGCTTTTATGTTATATTAATTAATTTTTTTTCTAAAATTACAATTATGCGATGATTTTTTTTACCAGCTTTGTATTTTTTAAGCGGCATTTTTTAAAACATCCTCTTCCCCCATATTTCATTCAATTCGATTTCACCCAGGAATGAGAATCAGTGTTAAATTAAATTAAAACTGTGCCAAATGCCACGGTTAATTTGTAATGGTTACTAATATGATTGCTGTATAAAATATTTTTCTTCAAAAGTAAACCCTTATTTATATAAAGGTTTTATTAACTTATAATATAAAGGTTAAAATATTTATTATATTATTTTATTTAAAATATTTACATAAAGATTTTATTAAATTATTTCTTGTACAATTAAATATTCTGAGAAGAATTAAATATCAGCTTCAGAATGGTTATCACTGCAGAAGTTTTTAATATTAGTTTCTCTTTATGTAAATAAATTGTGTATTAAGTAATTAATAGCATTTTCTGAGATTAAAAATATGAAAATTTCAAAAGAAGTATGTCAGTAGAGTATAGAGAAGTGAAGGTCACATTTCATCATATACCTAAATATATGTATGTTTTTAAAATAATTTGCACCATAAACCCTATAATCTCATTACATACAATTATAATTAATGACTTAAACTGATCGATAGATAATGATCAGAGAGTAACACCTTCTTTAAAATGAATTCGAGATCTTGCCTCTCGTGATTTTCACTCAATATCTGAGATAACGCTTTCCATTTCGAATTTACAAAGTATGAATTGTGGTGGATCAACGTTCTTCTGTGTGAAAGTTCCTAGGTTTGATTCCAACAATTATTGGGCAATGATAGATTGATATCTCCTTTTTCTATGTGAGTGTTGGAGAATTTTCTGAAATTTTCTTCATTTGCAGTAAGTTAATATCATTTACTCACTATCTCTGAAAAATTCCTTCTAGGATGGCACTTCATGGCAATAGTTCAAATATCTATCTCAAATTTTGAATGTAACTGGCATAATTCCCACTAACATCACTATTTTAATTAGTTTATTTATCTGATTTGAGACTATAAAATCTTCAATCTACCGGACGTAAGTACAAGGACTTCCCGAAATAAAACCATTCTTGTATTATGGTTCGCTTGTGATGCAAAAATTGATTACATTTTGTTGCTCATTTGATTCTATATACAGTAGATGCTTGTTTTTATGAACTCGTGTGGGCCGATAAAATAATTCAGAGAAAAGAAAGCTTGTAAAATAGAATTAGAGAATTAAAATTTTATTTTATTTACCAAACCACATTTTTTTATAAATAAATTACTATTAGAAAGAATTATTTAAAATATACTATAAGAAACAAATACAAAATAAGATAAATACTTAAAAACACATTTTATTTAATTGTTTCCACTTCACACAATTTAAAACCTCTTAACTAGTTTTGTTGTGGCTTATCCCTCCTGGGGTTGTGTTTACATGGGCATGATCGAGAGTCTCTTTATCTTGAATGAATCTCAGGTACTTGGGATGTTTTTCACAATTAATACGTTTATCCATCAAATAAATTTTAGGTCCATATTTGTAAAAGTATCCATTGGTGGTAAAAATACTTGAAACAGACTGACAGATTAAAAATAATTTCATGTTTGGCAGCAAATTCTTCTAGCCGACAGAGGAAAGAATTAACATTATTATGAGCAGTAATAGGGTTTGCATTGCTACTCCAGATAATTATATCGTCAGCTTATATTCCTATTCAGTGATCAGAATTGGACTCGACATCAATTCCAGCAATAAATAGAGAAAACAAAGTAGAGCTGAGTACAGATACCTGTGGATTACTCTGACTCAATCTAAATTTTTCTGACATGGTGTCTCGGAACTTCACTCTAATGTACCTGTGGCCTTCATGAAGTCAGCAATCCAATTATCCCCCTTACAGTACTTTTAAGCTAAAAGGGAAAATTCAAGAATTCTCCCCCTTAGCTTAAAAGTACTGTAAAGTTTTGCAGACAAGTTTGTACTTCCAGAGCCTGTCAAAAGTTTTGCATATGACGCTAAAGCATAGCCGCCAATGTCTGGAATGGTGCCGGATTAGAACGATATGGATGCAGCAATTAATATTACATCGAGTGGCGTCATGGGCGCCATTGTGGAGGATATGCTAAGGCCGGTGACATACCCTTATCTTCAGAGGGCGCTTAATACTCTTCAGCAACATAACGCCCAACCGCACATTGCTCTCATCTGCCAACATGTACTGCAAGGTATACAGGTGCTTCCCTGGCCATCGTGCTCACCAGGTATCTCGCCAATCGAACACGTTTTGGAAATGACTAAAAGCCATTTGCAGACCCTGCCACTGGCTCTTTTAGAAAGACGTACTTTGATAAAAGGTTGATGGGGAATGGAGCGCCATTCCGCAGGACGCCATCCGTACACTCATTGATTCTGCGCCTACACTTTTCGCTTCGTGTATCACCACTCACGGTGGTCCTATAACCCACTGATTGGACCATGTTCTCACTCTGCATTATGCGTGTCATTTCGAAATACAGATCACTTATTGTTCATTGCTGTTTCTCTCTGTTCACTGAGTTTCGTCACTTTCTGGCAACTCCTACTTGGTGTTGCATTTTCAATATGGGCAATGTACAAACTATTTACAAAGCTTTAATGCTCGAATAAAATCATTTTAAGGGACACACACAATTCGCGATAACTTGAATAATTTACAAATTGTAAATAAATAAATTGGAAATGCGGTGACTGATAAATTTTAGTATACGCTAAAATAATTTTTAAATTAACTTGAGACACGAAAAATATTATTATTTTATTTCTAAACAGATTTTATTTTACCGTGTGAATAATGTCTTTCTGGCATCATTTTCGATCCTAAAACGTGTTGAATTTTTATTACATTAATTCCTTTTTTATTCGTACGCAAACGATTCAGAAGTTTTTAATGCTTAGGTAGAAATTATACCAACCAAGACACATAATTCTAGATGATTTAAATAATTTGTTTTGGCTTAATTTCAAACAAACAAATAGGAAATGCGTTGAGGATTCCTATTTCATTGTTGTTCATTGTTGATTCATTTCATTTTATTCTTTTCAACTATCCGTTTTTTCGATGTTAAAGAAACCCTAAAGGCAATACCTAAATAAGGCAATACCCTTTAGGTATTGCCGAAATAAATGCCGACTAAACCACTTTAAAGATCTTGTTAATTTTTGTTCTTAAGTTCCCTAAAGCCATCGGAATAGCGTGGATTTCTGCATCGAAATTAGACATACGAAGACCGATGGGAGCTCTCTTTGTGAATAGTTTACAAAACAAATCTGTTTCTGATGTGTTATTTATCAAGGATTCATCCTTTATATTTTTCTTTAATTATAGATGAAATGGCCATTCGTCAGCATATTGAATATGATGGTTAAGAATTTCATGGCTACATTAACATGGGGCTTTCTGAAAATGAAGATTCTTTACCAGTAGCTATAGAAGCATTTGTTATTCTTTTGGTTTCTGTTAATGATAACTGGAAATTACCTCTAGGCTACTTCCTTACAAATGGGATAAATGGTCACCAAAAAGCTAATTTAATTCAAAATGTTCTCTCCCTTTTAAAAAACATTGGTGCTACTGTTGCTTCCCTGACATTTGATGGATTAGCATCTAATTTGACAATGGCAAAAATTCTTGGCTGTTCATTTGATATTAATAATCTTATAACTACTTTTCCTCATCCTGATGATGAAAACTTCAAAATTGCAATATTTTTTTATCCTTCACATATGCTGAAACTTGTAAGGAATACTTTTGGAGATAAAAAAGCTTGGCATTTAATAATTCTCTTATAAATTGGAAATATATTGATGCATTACATAAACTTCAAGAATCAGAAGGATTACATATGGGAAATAAATTAAGGGCTACTCATATGTCTTATCACAAACAGAAAATGAAGGTCAAATTAGCAGCTCAAGTGTTGAGTAAAAGTGTTGCAGATGCAATTGAATATTGCAACAACAAGTTAAAACTCAATAATTTTAAAGGTTGTGAAGCTACAGTAGAATTTTTAAGAATTTTTAACACTCTGTTTGATATTTTAAATTCTAGATCTAATAAACAACATGGTTTCAAAAAAGCTCTAAGTCAATCTGATATGCAAAATATTAAATTATTTCTAAAGCAAGCAGATGACTATATTTCCAAATTGAGGGTAAGTGTTGGAGGCCCAAAAATTTTGGATTCCAACAGGAAAATTGGATTTTTAGGATTTAAAGTATGCATTCAGAGTGTATTGCATATAGCAGAATCATTAATTTTTCCTGCAAATCCTCCATTATTTTACTTTCCATTTTACAAGGTCAGCCAAGATCATTTAGAACTTTTCTTTTAATCAATAAGATTTCATGGTGGCAGCAACAACAATCCAACAGCTCGCCAATTCAAAGCAGCTTATAAAAAATTGCTTGTGAATGCAGAATTGAAACCTGCATCTTCTGGTAATTGTATTCCTTTAACTGAAATCAGTATTTTAAGTGTACCTAGTCACAATTCACCTATTAATGTTATTAATATGTCAACCTCTCAAAATAATATTGTACATTCTTCATTAACAACCTTAAATAGAAGTCCTGATTTGATGGTAGAAGACCAAGATATATTTTTTAAACTAGACTTGCTTAATGAATTTTCTTGTGATATAATTTACTATATTGCTGGATTTGTAGTAAAAAAATTAAATCAACTTATTAAATGTGAAACATGTTTAAATGTATTACAAGCAGTTACTCCCTATAATTTGTCCTTGATTTCCTTCAAATCACAGGGTAAATTGATATACCCATCAGATGATGTTTACAAGATTTGTAAAGTGTGTGAATCTGTATTTAGAAGAAATGTAATGTTGCACTCATTTTCAAAATTTAAAAATGTCAGAAAATAAACATTCTATGTGAATTGGATGCTTTATCTGCATTAAATATTGAAAATATATTTTCTCAATTGAAACTACATCAATTTGATCATGATCCTCTGGATAATCATGTCATCCAACTAATTAAAGCTGTGATTAAGCATTATTTTGCTATCCGTATTAAGCATTATTGTAAAAATACTTTAAATAATATGAACTCTATAAGACAATTATATACAACAGCAATTCTTTTTAAAGGTCAATAATATAATAGCTTCCTTTTATAAATGATCAAGAGATTTTTTTGTATTTAATAAAATATTCAATCATACTGTGTTTTTTATTTCACTCTATAGAAGAAATTTAATTAAAAATTATTAACATTTAGTGAAAAGAGTGTGCAATAAAATTACGTTTGGAGGTTTATTACATTCAAAACCTTCCTCTACTAACAATCACATTTTTTTAAAGGTACTAAATTATACAGATGAGTGACATGTATGACAAAAATAAAATTTCTAACCTTGATTAATAACCAAAATTATTAAATAACAAAATAAAGTTATAATTATTAAATAATTTTTATAACTTGTTTCCCAGCTTGTGAAAAATGTCAGAAAAATAAACATTCAATGTGAATTGGATGTTTTATCTGCTTTGAATATTGAAAAAATATTTTCTCAATTGAAACTTCATAAATTTCATCATGATCCTCTGGATAATCATGACATCTAACTAATTAAAGCTGTAATTAAGTATTTTGTTATCCGTGTTAAAAGCATTACTTTAAAAATACTTTAAATAATGTGAACTTTATAATTATATACAAAAGTAATTCTTTTTAAAGGTCAATAATATGTTAACCTCCTTTTATAAATAATCAAGAAATGTCTTGTATTCAATAAAATAATATTGAAGCATACTGGGTTCATTTTTAATTTCACTCTATAAAAGAGATTTAATTAAAATTATTAACATTTTGTGAAAAGGTGTGTAAAAGAATTACATTTAGTGATTTATTACATTCTAAACCTTCCTCTACTTATAGTCATTTTTTCTTTAAATGCACTAAATTATATAGATGAGTGACTGTATGACAAAAATAAAATTTCTAATCTTGAAAGAAATTTATGTAATTAAATAATTTTTATAACTTCTCAGCTTATAAAAAATTACATATTCATTACAAATTATACATTTTATTTCACACAAAAAAAATATATTCTGTACAAACTGCTTTCTTTTTGAAAAAATATCTATTTTAATTGATTTGAAGTTATTTTCTTTGCTATACTTATTAAAATATTAGTGCATGCGCAAATTGTACTATTACTGCGCATGCGTAGTTTATGAATCACTCGACACGTTCTTCCCTACTAGCATTTGATGCTCTAACCAAGATGGCGACAATGGCTTCAATCGGACCTAATGCATTTCAAAGGATATGCCCCCTCCACTACTCCTAGCTCTATGATTACACTAACATAATGTATGAATCCATTTTTTGAATCAAATTTACTTAGTTATGGACTGCAATGAGTTGTAGTATATGTTAGATAAGGCAGTAAATGATAATAAATGATTTTTCCATTTATAATACTTTATTCACTATATCGCTTAGTTTATATACTTACATTTTAAAAAGATACACAACTCTTACTTCATTTCTCTTTACAATTATAATATAACTGAGGTCTCTTAAAACAAACTAAACTAAAATGGAAATACAAGATTAATATGTTGGCCAAAAATAATCAGCTATACATGACAGTATGAATGCATTAGACATTTTTCTTGAAGTTTAGTTGACATTTTTCTTGAATTTTACCATTTTCAATATCCTACAATGATTATCTACTATTTTTCTTTTTGATTCAATTAAAAATTTAAAATGTTATATTCGTATGTTAAGTCAAACAAAATAACAGTGAAAGCACTGCATAAAGAAAAATATCTGGCATCACCATTTGCGCCAATCATTTGCAGACAGCTCTCATAAGCCGGCAGTAAACGTGTGCTTTTGTACTGAAGTTGTACTTTTTGATGAAATTTTCGCTCTGATTGTCAAATTCTTAAACGTTTACTTATGTTTAAAGTGTTGACCGAGAATACTCGCGGAAATCATTTGACGAATTTATTTAATACATCTACTAGCAATTTGGATCAGAGCTTCATTTCTTGATATTTTTGCTTTTTTATTGAATTAAAATACCATGGCTAATTTATACAAAAAATTCTTTTTGAGTATTTACTATCAGCAGTTCTTCTATCTTTTATACAACTTGCAAGCTGTTTAAAAGAAGGTGAATGTGAAGGTAAGAAATTAATCTATATTATATGTGAGAAATAGACGTATATATCTTCTGCTTTTAGTTTTAAATATTTCCCTTTGTTGGGCTTTGAACTAAATGTTTATTTTAGACCGCAAGTATATCCAAAATTTGTTCCTACGTTATTTATTCTTCGTTATTCATATTTTTTAAATAGCTTCTTATTGAAAATGTAGTTAAAAACGATGTCACACATTCACAATTTGTGATCACTGGTTTCGAGAAATTTCCTTATCATATCTTATATAATTAAGTCTTCAGATTATTCTTGTAAAAATTATGTGATTATGAATCTTAAGGTTAAATGTAAACATGTGAATTTTTGTTTTCATGTCTGTAATAATTCTATTCTATTGAACAAATAACAGGAATTGCATGTGATGCCGTTTTGACTTCGTATGCCATATAAGCTTAATTGTTCAAAGAATCATGAAAGTAGAAATTTTAACTATCTGTAATTTTAAGAATATAGTCTGCTTAATAATTATATTTAGTTTGGCAAACAACTTTATAAACGATTATTCTAATTTATCTTTAAAGAGCACTAATATCTCAAAGGAATTGTAAACTTTAATTTTGAAGTACATTTACTATGCAATTTTTCTATAATTTGTGTATATTTCTTGAGTAACTGAATTTCTTTTTAATTATTTGCATACAGTATTTACATATATTTTTTAACAATATATTATGAATTGTGGTGTAAAATAAATTTTAAATACTAAGTTTGACAACTCTGAATATCTTAATTTGAAGATTTGCTTATTTCTATTACAACTAGAATTTTAAATGTCTTGTGAAATCTTATTTTAATTGCATACAAGTTTCTCTTTTTAATTTTTTAATAAATTATGTCATAACTTTATGAAGTTCTAAGGGAAATATAAAATTGCTGCTTATGCATGTATTAAAGTTCATGGTATAATTTATCTAAATCTATTTTATAGCTAAAAATTTCTTTTAAAATGTATTATGTAATGCAAGCAATTGGTTTTCTAGAAAACTTATATAATTAAGAAATACCAATGTACATGTTAACTGCTTATGAAAATCTTAACTTTAAGATGTTCATAAAAGGAATCGGGTATTAAAATGAATAACTATAAAAGTACAATTATATAGAAAAGTATAATATATGAAAATATTTTTCATAGGTTTTAATTAAATAAAAAAATTTAGTGTTTACACTTTCAAATAGTACTATTTGCATTTAAAATACTTTTAACAGTATGAAATGAAGATTTAGTTCTGTGAATTGAGTAAACTTCTAACTTTGTCAAATTATACTTACAGTGATACACAAAAGTCAGTATACACTTGCAAATTTTCCAATTCTTTGAAATAAAACGCAAAATTTCTTTCTCATTCAGTATAGTTACCTGTATGCATTTGAATCATTATGTGTCTAATAGACATCAAACATTTTAAGATTGTGATAATCATTTTTGGATTAAGTTAAAAATATGAGTTTTTCAAATTCACAAAAATAAGCATACAGTTGGATTTAAGTAGATTTTTGTGGATATTTTGTGAGCTTTTTACTGTCTTACCATATTTGTAAGAATTGTGCCTTATTTTATAAGCATTAGAAGACATTTTTGAAATTTATTTTATTTAAAATTGCAACTAAAAGAACTGAAACATCATTAGAAATCAGAACTGGTTATTAAATTGAAAAATGAGGTAAAATCACTCAAATAAGTCAAATTATAGTTAGAAGTAGAGCTACAGTGCAAAGAATAATAAATAAATACAATTTGGCAAAAACTACGGAAAACTTGCCTTATACTGGTATATCATCAAAATTGACTGGTAAAGATAAAAGGGAAATCATTCGAACAATTCATAATAATCCAAAAACTACTGCAGTAGACATAGCCAGACATCTTGAAAAGGTTAAAGAAACTGAGATGTAAATCCAGAATGTGTTAGAAGAGCCTTGAGAGAGAGAAGGATACATTAGCAGAATTCTACATAAAAACCTTATTAGTTAAGTCAATGAAAACAAAAGATTAGCATTTGCACATCTTCATGAAAGCGATAATTTTGATTACTATAGCAAAGTTATTTTTTTTAGGCTACAGTTATTTTTACAGATGGTAAGTAAAATGTTTGGTATAAATCTTGATAGTTTAAGGTTGCTTTTCAGCTGCAAATGTTGACAATTTAGTCTTTATATATAGAAACCACCTATAAACTATTTTAATATTTTGAAAAACAATATGAATCAATCAATGAGAAAATTAGTCATGGGAAATGACTGGATATTTCAACAAGATCAGGACCTAAAGCACACAGCTGGTGTTGTCAAGGAATGGATGTTGTACAACATTCCAAGACAACTGCACTCTCCTAATCAAAGCCCTGACCTTAATCCTATCGAAAATTTATGGGATGAACTGGACAGATATCAGAAAAAGGCAATGCTTGAATGGCAAATCTCCTGCACTGTAACCAAAGGACTAGTCTAGTCAATGTCTAATCATATGAGAGCTGTTTTAAATTAAAAGAAGAATCGACTAAATATTAAAATATGGAAATTTTTAATTTTGACTTTCCTGTATGTTCTTTCATGACTTGCGAAATGACTGGTTCTCCAATATTATATTGTTATTGGCTTATCCTCTTTAAAGATCTGACATTTATCAGATCAACTCTATTAAAAGAAGGTAATGTGCAACTTCTGTTGGACTGAGGTCTGAAACCCATGGACAATCCAAAGGTAGAAATGTCTATGCTTCATTGCCTGCACGTCTTAGCTGAGCTTAATGGAAGGGCCTTCACGTCATAAGTGACCTTGCCAAGAGAATTCTCTCTCGACCCACTTCGCCCGTTCAGCTCAGGTACACCCTCTCGCCGACTTTGAGGCAACGTGCAGGACTTGAAAGGGTTATATTTTATGTCTAATGATAAAAAAACTGCTGTTTTAGCTCATTGTTTCTAATCAATTTAAGCAAAATTGAATTCTTAATGTAAATATTTGAAATAAGTTTCTTTTTTTTGAAAGGTGTATGCTGGCTTTCGTGTATCATTGTAGCTTAAATTTACAATTTATTTCAAAATTTAAGAACCATATAGAATTTATATATATAAATATTAAAATGTGTTTTAATATTTATATATATAAATTCTATATGGTTCTTAAATTTTGACAACAGAATTTTTAGATATTAAGTTTAATTTTCACAAAGATTTTAATTTTTACTAGTAAGATAATTTTACTATAATCTGTTGTTGTTATTAATGACATTTGGATAAGCCAAGCTCGCTATGTGTTGGCTATGCGAATTTAAGTGAATTGGGAGCATCTTTCATTTAATCAGAGCACCATGAAGGTGAAAGTTCGACTTTTGCTCAAATCCTTCGATAAATGGCTGCACCAGAGGATCTACTCTTTCAATTTTGGCATTGATCTGAAGGGGAAGTAAATTTCTTCAGACCATTGCACCCATGGTAACTGCTCAACGACTGACCACAGGACTTTCGATTTCACAGATTTAACGAGCACGTATATCGCATGTACTCAGTGGGTCTTTGGCAGCACTGGGAATCGAACCCCACCCTTCCGGATGGAAGGCCGATATCCTACCACGGGCATAGTTAATCTAGATTAATGAACCTGTTATATAAATTGATTTATTTATAAGATCTAATTTAGATTGAATATTAGACTGGTTTTGATTTGAGCCAACAGGGTATATAAAATAAACATTCATTTCAGAAAAATAGCTTTCTTGTATATTTTTGTCGAAAAAAAGTTTTATTTATTTGAAGTTTAAAATTTTAAATTAAAATTTAAATGCTAAACACAATTTATATACTTAACTCTTCAAGAATTTTTATTTCAATCAAATAAATCTTAAAATATAATTATATTGGTTATGTTACAGTTAATTTCATAAGTGTAAAACATAGCCTTCTAATTTATTAGCGATATCTGCTTTGAATAATTGTGATAAATTTCTATTTGTAATTTTTTGTTCTGATATATTTTAATTTTCTTTTTAATTAAAGCTATAAAACTTTCTGTACTGAAATATAAAATTAATATACTCAGATTTTTCTCTTAAACAATTTGTTTTTCTTTGTTATACCTAATATAATGGCTTGTATATAATTTTGTTTAAATTTCAATAATTGATTTTATAAAAATTCAGTTATAATTTTATTAAAACTACATTCTTATAATTTTTATTTTGCAGTGTGTGTTGGGGCTTTAAATAAACTGGTTAAGACCTTAGATTCTGCTGAGAAAAATGACCCATTAAAGATAGAAGAAAAATTTAAAGAGTTTTGTAAAACTGCGAAGAAAGCAGATGAAAGATTTGTAAGTATCTTATTTTAAAATTCTATGCAAAATATTCTAAATAACAAAAAATAAGTTTTTAATTTCTTAAAGGAATCATGTTCTTAGTTCTTAAATTTTGTTTTGAAGACTTTCTAATTCAAATGTGTCATTATTGATCATAATATGTACTAACAACTTTTGCTTCTAAAATATATTTTATTTTAGTCTTTGAATTTTTCAAATGTTAAATCTTATTTATGGTCATTTTAATTCTTCAAATTGACTGAATTTTCTTAAACTTTTTATTTTATTGTTCTGATTTCAATAAGAAATAACTTCGTTAAATTTTAAAACTGTAAATTACTTAATTTTTTTAAATATTTTGACTGTTTTTGTTACCTTAGTATATGTATTTCAGAATTAAGTAGTAAAATTGAAATTAATGTTAAAGAAGTTCATTAAATTTATCACTTGATATATACTCTTGTAGGTTTAATTTTGCCAAACTAATAAGTAATTCCACCAATAAAGTTATGTTAGTTATCTGTGATAAAACATGTGTAAAATTTAACTGAAATTTTAATGTCCCGTGCTGTTTAATAATTTGGTAAGATACTTAAAAATTATTGATAAATATATATGGCTTTAAGTTATATATATATGATTTTAAGCATTAAGTTTAATGTATTATATTTAGTTCTTCAAATTTTTGAGTTTTTAAAGATTAATGTTTGTAGAAGGCTTAAATTTTAGACTTTATTTGAATTATTTATGATAAACTAGTTGCTAAGTTATTGGTTCTTTTCATCAGAGTTTAATTTCTACTTCTGTTTTCTGAATTAGTTTTGTCTATGTATTCATAAAATGATCCATATAATGACCAATCGGCTGCTTATGTATCAGTGACAAAGATTTGTAAATGTTTGGAATTTTTCATGTGAAAGTTTTTTTGATATAATTGTATTAATTCATTAAGATTAATAAAGAAAGTTTAAAATAGGGTATAATTAACAACTGTTAACTTCTTTGGGTAAATCATATATGTATTCCACATGAACATCTCTCATTGCTCATCTAATCACTTGAGCATTCTGTAAGATTTTTGAATAGAAAGCTTGTGTATTTTAAACTGAAACAATTTTTAATTAACACTGATGGTTCCTATGTCCAGTGTATATAAAATTAACATAAAGTATCCTGATCTTCAATTACTTAATATTCTGCCTGTATTTAATATTTTGATCGTCAGCTATTGCTTGGGAAGAGGGAAATCAGAATATAATCAAATAAAGCTCACCTTAACTTTTCATGGGATATAAGTGTTCATATTTCTCACCACTATATGTATATGTTCTTTAAGGGTCTTGGTGTCAGTTCTATTTCAGAGATTTTGTTGCTTTTGGGATTTATTTCCAGTGTTTCTTATTTTATAAAAACTTGATTCCAGATTATTATATTGAGAAAGTGTTATCAGAGTAAGAATATACTGTATGAATAAATTAGTGCTATAAACAAAATTTATTTTCTGAAAAGTCAAAGTAATGTTCCTAGTGCTTCTGACTTTGATAAGACTTTAAATTTCTCCATGCATTGAGATTTCGTGCAGTCAACTTGTTTTAATTTGTTATTTTTCTAAATAGCCTTTGTCACATTCTTTAATTTGAAAGTTTTTAATGTTTTTCATCACTTTGAAAGTTATTTTTAAAGAAAACTTTTTTAAATATTTTTATATATAAATTGAAGAAAAGAAATTATATTCTAATTTTAATGTTTATTTCAACTTATGAAATTTAAAGTGCTACTAAAATACATCAGGACCTAAACTTCATCAGTTGTAAATTTCTCTGAAGTTAAGCTTAACAGTGCAAAATCCTCATCCTGTAATAATTCTGCTTTGTCGTTAGGAAGTATCTTAAAGGTGACCTGTTGTGAAAAGGTTAAAATAAAATTTTGTTGAAAAAAGTTGGTAGTATCCCTTTTTGCTTGAACAATCGCTAAATAAATGTTAAAAAAATTTATGGTAAAATTCTGGGTTCCTGGGCAGATTTGACATAGTTTTCATGCCAAGCACTACAGTTATCTTGCCAACATAAATTACATCATGAAGTATTATGTAAGATTACTAAATACTGATCATGCTTATACCTCAACTGTGCAATTGTGTACTGTTTTAAATTAAAAGTATGAATTTTGAATATTTTATTATAGTTACTTGCTATAAAAATACTAATGCTAATAACTACAAACTAATTCCATAGAGATTACATCAGAAAAAACAAATATAAACTAGGTATCTTGCTGCCTACAATGTGTCACCTCTTAGTAAAAGTAAAATGAGTGTTGTGTAGTCCTGTCCTAATTTAAACTAGATAGTACAGCTATATCTATAATATAAATAGGATTTAACCATTCATTTTTGTTATTGTTAATGATTTAACCATGTTAATTTTTTTACACTCTATTAATTTTTTAAATTTTAATAAGGTTCAGTTTGTGAAAAAATTAGATGGGATAAAACTAATGTTTTTTAATGAAAGTCTTGATATTTTAAGCTTTTGATTCCTTTTAAGAGCCTTTACTTTTAAATTGAAGCATGATATAACTTTAAGTTGTATATTTTTTATTAAAATCTTAAATTAAGATTATTCTCTAGAGATATTAAGTATTAATGTGAACTTGAATATTTCCGCTTTTATTAAAGTGTCTTAAACACTAAATGACCATCGCTGTTTAATGATTATGTTGTATAAAGCAAACTCAATATTGTAATTTTTATAATGTAAAAGTACTTACTTATATCTAACAAAATTTTCGTTTCTGTATTTACCTTTTATTGAAATCTTAATCTGGTTTATAAAGGAAATACTATGACTGTTTTTAATGGTCTTTAATTTGGTTTAATATGTAATAAAAGTATTGGAAATATTTTAGATATATGTATGCAAACTGAGTTAATTATGAGATTTTTAATTTTGTGTTTGTTAATAGTGTTATTATGTGGGTGGAGCACAAGATTCTGCAACAAAAATAATTGCTGAAATGACAAAGCCATTGAGCTGGGGACTTCCAGTTGATAAAGTATGTGATAAACTGAGAAAGAAAGATGAACAAATCTGTGATTTGCGTTATGGTGAGTAGCTTTTAATGTTTTTAAGTTGTCCATGAAGATTTTTTATGAATTTGTTGTAGTTTATACAGGTGGACCACACTAATTTGCTGATTTGGGAATAAAATAAAAATCACTTAAAACTTTTATTTTTTCTTACTGGACAAGCGATCTATTTTTACAATCAACAGTCTCAGCTATTTTCTGAAATTATATTTTTGAACATGTATTCTGGTATTCTTGCAGTTTTAGCCTTAATATTGTTTAAGTCTTCCATGGTATTGGGACAATTGTAATACGCCTTCAAATTCAGCCTCAAAGGAAAAAAATCGCATGGTCCCAAGTCTGGTAAGCACGTGGTTCAGTTAAGATCACTTGTCTGAGAGCTTTCCATGAAATGTTTGCTTATAAATATTTGTTACAATGGACACTGTGTGTTATTGTACCATTTTGTTGAAACCAGGTATTCTGTAATTGCATTGCCTCAAATACTGTAAAAACTCTTGCAACATTGTTAAGTTACAATCTAAATTAAGTTACAATGCAAGGGTTTCCTAGGTGAAAGTGTCAATGCTTACTTATGACATGGTGTACTACACAGTGATGTGATCTTAGTCTGAGGGTCTCTGAATTTTCCCTGTTTTTCACTGTAGTACAAATTGTTTCTTACACCCTCACTGGAGTGAAAATATTCATCAGAATTATTAAGTTGGAGTCTAAGAAATACACTTGAACACAAAATGAGTGTTCCTCATGTATTTAATATATTATGGCAACTGAACAGCAGATGAATATAAACCTTCCTTGTCTACTGTAAACCATGTCCTCTCTCTCCTGTCTTTGACTAACAATGCTGCCACAATGTGAATTATAAAAAGCAATTTATTGAGCTCCACCTTGTATAATAGAATACTTTTCAATTTCTTTTTCATGTATTTTAAGTTTAAACTTTTAATTTTCAATATAATGTTTCACTTTATATTCTAATAACATGCAATTTAACTTTTAAATGTTATAAGTTAATAAAATTTTCGAAATCCTTGTTTGAATTTTTAAAACTTGATTATTTTTTCATTCTTAGAAAAAATGATTGATTTGAAAACTGTTGATCTGAAGAAACTTAAAGTAAGGGATTTAAAGAAGATTCTGTCTGACTGGGATGAACGATGTGAAGGCTGCATTGAAAAAACAGATTTCATTCGGAGAATAGAAGAACTGAAGCCATTATATAGCAGAGAAGAATTATAGATATAAATTTATGCTTTTTCATTCTCACTTAACTGCGATTTCATGAGTGGATACTTAGGTCATGTGCTTTAAGTATTTTGTACAGTGTTATTTATATATGTTCATATTCACAACTTTCATGTAATTGATATTTAAAGTTGCTTTGTTTAGTTATATTTTCAGTATATATTGATTTTATATTTATAAATTATTTAGAGCAATAATACATTTTTATTAACTTCCAAAAATCCGTATAAATATTACATTGACATGTGTATATTAACGTTAATTATCGAACTTGGTTTTTAAAATTGAATATTTATTCTAAGTGAAATTTTAATAAAATTCATATGTTGATCCTCAACTTGAAATCCAATACTGTGAAATGTTTGTGTACAATCATGTCATTTTAATGCAGTGTAAAATATTATGGTGCCTGTGTAATAAATTTTTGATGGAAAACGTCTAATTCTTTGGAATTTAAATGAACAGATGAGCAAATATGCCTTTTGAGTTTTAAGTGTACTGTCATTAATGAAAAGATATTTTGGTACTTTCATTTATCATTCTGGATAAGTTTTATATTTAACCCTCTAAATTTTGATTTAATGTATTTTTCGTTCAACTTCTTGGGATGTTATAAGTTAAATTGCAATCTCGACAGCATGTTGCAGAGCTAGCAGCTGAACTGCTAGAACTTTGCTCTTCATTTTAGTAGTTTGCAGGTTAAAATACCACCTTTTGGTTTGCTTGTGTTTAATAATTTAAAATCTACTGTAAACTTTAGAGTCTAATTAGCCCTTGTATGTAAAACGAAATGTGTTTATTGACAAGCAAATTGAGCTTTAGCAGATTTGTTAGTTTAACAAATTTGTTATAACGATTGTGTTATCAATTGATATAAAAACATTGTTAACTGTTTTACATAAAATGTTAACACATTTATATTTTGCTATATATGTATAAAAGTATGTTAAGCAAAATTAGGATATTTTGCTTTTGTGGAAATATGAAGCTTGTAGTTGCTACATCCAATATGACTTAAATCCCACTTTTAAGAATCTTTAGTAATTTCATTATTTGAGTCTAGCAATATTCCAAATGGTGCAAAATGCATGTCTTGTTCTTTACCATTAAATTTAAGAAAAGTAATTTAAAGTTCTAGTTTAGGGACCAAAATCAAATGGACAAAGCTTCCTATATTGTTTTTGTACATGAATAAAACTTACACTGGACTTGGCCTTATGTGAGATGAATAAGGTATTGCCAGTCTTATGATCATAAAATTGCAGCTGTAAATTTTCATCAAAAAATATCTTTTGAGAAAAATCAAAATACACTTCAATATTTAGGTACTAAATTTTATAAGCTCATAAAAATGCCATTGTGTAATAAAAGGCATACTTGATTGAAAATATTAAATGCAAAAGTTAATATTTCCTAAATGCCAGTACATTGTTTAGCTTACAATTTCAGTATAATGTGGTTTAACATTTAAAATTTACTTCATTCAAAATTAGAATTACTTTAAAATATCTTATTATACTGAAGTAAATTGACTAGGTTGCATTTCAATTTTGTTACCACATCTATGTTCGTTATCACTATATTAGCACAAAGCTATGGGGCTGTCAATGAGCTCTTATAGTAAGAAGCAAATGAGGCATTCTTATATTGTATGAAAAATTGCTTAGTTTATGTATCCTTAGGGTTTCTATTTTCCTCACAATTAAAAAAATTCTAAATACAAAACTTTATCTCAATGTGATGTTATCAAGGTGGAAATTAATTTTGGAAATCACTGTGTTGCGCTTGTCTTGGCTATGAATACATTTCTTTAATATGCATACAAGTATTTGCAGTTTCTTAAGTGGTATTACAGAAGCTCTTGTAAAAGTTATTAGCTTATAATTAAAGTTCATAGGGTCTTTATGAGGATTCTGGACTAAAAGGGCTTAAACTTTTTATGGATTCTGAATAATGAAGCATTCGATAGCCGATTCCATCTAGACTAGACATAGTGGTATTTGGACTATTGCACTTTCTTAATTTCAGAAATATTGAGCTGTGTGGTAACGTTTTTCAGCTGGGAAAAAGAATTGATGTTGGCTTGGTACAGCTTAGTCCATTAACCAAGGACTAAGATTAAGTAAAGGACTTGAAAAGCAAAGGTTTGATTTGTTTGTCGCTAAATGGTCATTTTTTTGCACACGAGGACTAATTTGACCGGTACAAACGGTTTAAAGTGGATTCCGAACCACTACAAACATCCATACCCAAGGTGGGATTTGATCCCACGAACTGTTGAACCGAAGGCAAGAGCGCTAACCAGCTCGGCTTAAAAGCAAAGGATAAGTTGGTTTGGAGTATACTTGCTAATAGCTTTGATGTGTTTTCTGACTGTCTGGGAGAAGTATATGAAAGAACCCTAATTTCAGCATAGGACCAGGAAATTCCATTTAAATATCATTGTTTATTTTCACTTTCTTTTACAATTCATTGGGTTTTATAGAGGCAAATGTTGGAAGGCTACACCCAGATTCCTTCGCATATCAATATTTACTTTAACTAGAGCACCAAATAATCAGTCTTAATTTTGGTTCACAAATCATTTGTAGGGGTTAATTTTCCTCCTTGTGTGTCTTGATGTTTATAGTGGTTCAGAATCCATTGTAAACTGTTGGTTATATTCTAATAAATACTTGTGTGCAAAATAGGATGGAGCAACAAACCAAATCTGCGAGCTAATGTTATTGCTGGATTGATTCTCTATTGCAACGAACTCCACAGTTGCTATTTATTCTATTAGAGATACAAAGAATTGCAATTAGCAGTCTTAGCACTAGTGTTAGACAACTCTTAATTTTATGCTAAAGCTTATTTCAATGGCACATCACCATGGGGAAAAAATACTGACTTATTTGCTTCTATTATGCTTATACACTCAACGCTCCAGATTGTAATTACGAAAGTTCACACAACAATCTTCATTTCAGTTTGTACTTTGTATGTGTCATCCATCATGTAGAACGTGCTGCATTAGGTGATCAGGTGTCCACTACACTTTTGCTCAGTGGCTAACAGTGATAACTCTTTATGGGGAAATGATTATTCTAGCGCTTGGTGGAGGATTAGGCCGTTGTTGGGTAGGGTGACGAGTTCGAATCTCGACACAACTGAAGATCCGTCGAATTCACGAAAGGCAGCTGTGGCATGTCTAATTCTCTTCTTGCCATCAGTGACCTATGACTTACGAGTTTCCTTTCTGGAGAATTCCATGCGTTACAATAATTTCTTTATATTTACCAGTGCTTACTGATGGCTCAAACACAGTTGGTCATCTTGGCTGTTGTATTATCTTGGCTTTTTGTAATATCGTTTATAGTTATAACCTTCATACATTAACTCAATTTATACAGCAGAAGCAATTGCTATTAAGTGTACTCTGCATGGCACAAGTTCTTATTTACCTAGTAAATTTTGCCCCTCAGGGAGTTTACCTTAAGGTAAACACGGGTGTCACAATCCCGAGGTACCCTAGTGATCTGTCCTCCCCTTTCTTTTCTTTCTTCTATTCTCCCGTTATTTTTTTCTTCCTCGTTTTTACCTCGTCAGAGGTTGTGGGCACCCCTTGAGTAGCAATCGCCACTCTGTTGCTTCTCTTGTGTATTAAATCACCCATGTACCTGTAAAGAAGAGTTCTTGTATTGAGGCCCCCAGAAACCAACACATACTTTGGCCTCAGCTTCAAGTAAACAGGAGATGTGTTTCGGTTCTCAGGACATCAGTTTTAAAGATTAAGCGATCGGTACATCTGCTGAGTGACTCATTAATGGTGTAGACCTCTTCAGGGATATACTGTGAGCGTACGGGGACTAACTAGTATTAGTGCAGTTGAATTCCGCATCCTCTTTGGGCTCCATGGTGAGTAGTGAAGTCTGGTCCCAGAATTTTTATTCATCCTGCATGGATAAAACTTTATTCTCTCCCGCTGGAAAAACAGTTGCCAATGATAAAGTGCTAAATATTTTATTGTGAAAATTAATGATACACTCAATAAGAGAAAGCGAAACAAATTGAAGAGTATTTCTTATTTAGGGGAGTTAAAAATATTCGAAGGCTATGATTTGGAAATATTTTGATTGCGATTGCTTCTGAAAGGCATGCAGTACTCGTACAATCCCTCAAATCAATTGGAAATATGGATGTGATCGTTCAGCCTTATACGACGTTCAACTTTTTTAAGGGAGTGATTTCTGCAGCAGATCTGATATATACGTCTACAGGTGAAATTCTTGAGTAATTGAAATCTCAAAGTCTGCAGTTAAACGTGTAACTCTAAATAGAGATAGTATTTCGATTAGTGCAAAATATCTCATTTTGACATTTGACTCCAGAATGCCAGATTACTACTCCAGGCTTGCCACAACATATAAAGGTTGCATATATGAGATGCTCTGTGAGACCCTATATGCCTAATCAGCTGCGTTGCTTTCAAGGTAAACGTTTTGGCCGTTCAAAAATAGCTTGCAGAGTAAACTTGTGCGCCCGTTGTTGTGACGTCGCCAATGATATCGTTACCTGCAATGCTATAGAGGTTTGTGTCAACTGCAAAGGCGACCATGCAGTTTATTCGCGATCTTGCCCAACATGGAAAAAAATTACCTTCAAAATCAAAAATCATGCGTCTTATCTGGAAACTTTAGAAATTGTGTCCTCCCGTACACCACAGCCAGGTATAAGTTATGCGGCTGCTACAAAAAAAAATCGGATCTTTTTGCATCCAAATTGGTACTATTTCGAACATTTAACTAAGTCATCGCCAAAGCCAAAAGAGACAAAAAGTGTGATCCCTATAACTGGTGTTTATCAGGAATATTCCATTCCTGTCTTAAAAATACGCTCCTCAACAGTAAATGCTGCTAATGTCATCGGTGAAACTTTTGCTTGTGTTTCCAACTGCGATACATATATAATGACAGTATTTTAAGGATTAAAAGAATTGCTGAACGGACACTTCTAAGATTTCATGATCGACATTATCTACCCTACAATTGTGCTTTTGTATTGCCTATATTAGGAATTGCCTATCTCAGGACTTGATGGACTCTCTAATCAAATGCTCCGTCATTGAAATGATTCTTTATAAAATATTCACTCATTGTTTAATAGAATCTGAATTAAGGATGCTTATTCTACACCATGGAGGGAAGCGATAGTGATTCCAATTTTAAAGCCTAGCAAAGATTAATCTAACCCTCTGAGTTGTCGTCCAATATCTCTCGCGAGTAGCTTGTGCAGAACGTTCTGCGTATGGTACATGGTGGTATGGAATTCGGCGTCCATTATATGATTTTGGCTTTCGGGGTAATCTTCCAATATTCATATAAAATTTTTACGCTCACGTGTTTTTAAATTTCGTATTGGAACACATTTTTTTGATACTTTTATTCAGGCCGAGGGTGTACTACAAGGCTCTATGTTAACATTACCAATAAGCACCGTCCCACCCGAACGTAGTCGGACAGTAATTCTGGAGGAAACCCAGGCTCAGCACTTGGCCAGGGCGGGTGAGAACTCATAAAGTGGTTGATTATCCAAACCACAAGCGGGACTCCGAGGGGACAAATGGGCGTTCTATTGTTCTACAAGACAAAAGAGCGTTCAATTGAGACTCACCGTGGCTGGAAGAGGGCCGGATGGCTTTAATTGAGAAAAATGCAGTACTAAGCATATATATACAGATACAGGCAAGTTTACAGAGTGTAATTACATACGTACAAAGGGAAGGAGGAGGTAGAGGTTAGTCAGTGAGCTGAAGGAGGAGTTCAGCCTGCAGAATTTTCTTGGCATCGTTCCTGAATTCTTTGAGAGGGAGAAGCTGCTTGAAGTGTAGTAGGTGGAAGTTCTTAGGAAAGGTCATTTCCCGAATGTTGGAGTAGCGGCTACAGTGGAGGAGAAGGTGTTCCGGATCTTGTACATCGCCGTCATGTGGGCAGAAATCTGATTGCCCGTGGAATCTGCTGCGATAGGTGCCGAAGACTCCGTGCCCGGTAAGAAGCTGGTTTAGGAAAAAGTCCCCTTGTAGTCTTTTCCGTGAAACTTTCGGGAAGAGTTCAAAAAGTCTGGATTTGTTGGAGATCTCCGATCTGTGCTCTGATTCAAATACTGAAACCGTATCATTAAGTCGGGCTTGGATGGTCTTAATCAGCTCGTTGTCTCTGAAAATGAGTGAAGTAGATCAGACTCTATTGTCAATCTTCGAGCCATCCGTGTAGGCGCAGAAGTCTTCGTGGACCTGCTCCATATTCCAAGTCCAAAGGTTGGTCATCTATGGTGGGGTAAGACTTGGGACCTTGATCCAGGCATTGCAGGAGCTCCCATCTGTCCCGTTGATGTGGATTTTGGACCCAAGATTCCACAACTTGAACCTCTTTTGGAGGGCGTCCGCTTTGAGGAAGATCAGTGTGACACCTGCTAGGATTTGGATTGCATCGGTGGAGGTGGTACGATAAGCTTTCGTCACTTTCAGGAGTCCAATACGTTGGAGTTGCTTGAGCTTGTTATTGATCCTGGCAGTGTTGGAATACCAGACCTGACACTCGTAGCTCCCTCAGGGGGTTTACCTTCTTTAGGTAAACACGGGTGTCACAATCCAGAGGTACCCTAGTGATCTGTCCTCTTCTTTCTTTCCTTCTCTCCTCTACTCTTTTGCTTTTTCTTCCTCTTCTCCCTCAGTGTGGTTGCCTCGTAAGAGGTTGAGGGCTCCCTTGAGTAGCTTTCGCCGCTCTGTTGCTATTAGCTCCTCTTAGGAACTAAATCACCCACGTGTTTGCCGTGCGTGGAGACCCGTGTCCCTGGAAAGGAGGGTCCTGGTAATTGAGGCCCCCAGAGACCAACACATTACTTTGGCCTCTGCTTCAGGTAAACGGGAGGTGTGTTGTGGTCCTCAGCACATCAATCGGCTTTATGGATCAAGCGATCGGTACATCTACTGGGTGACTCGTTAAGGGTGGAGGTCACTTCAGGGATGTACTGTGAGCATATAGGACCTGGCTAGCACTGGTGCAGCTGGTCTGCATCCCCTTGTTGGACTCGGTGATGGGTGGTGCGGTCAGGTCCCGAAATTTTAAAATACATAAATGGAAAATAAAAAAATACCTTTTCTCCCGCGGGAGCATTTATTGACAAATGATAATAATAAATTCTTTCTGATTAAAAGAAAAGAGGGAACATTTGAAAATGTATCCCCATTTCTTATTCAAAAGGGAATATCGGGAATTGTTGGGCCGGCGATCCACAGAAGTTGCTGGTGGATTCTTGAGGCTTTAGTCCCCTGCTTCTTGATATGGTATGACCAGTTGAATTTTTCCTCTAAGAAAACTCCCAGAAGTTTGATGTTTTTGTATCTTTTAATTTTGATGCCTTTCCAATAGATTTGAGGGCCACATTGTAGTTTGGCGAACATCATGTAATGAGATTTTGCTGGTGAGATTTCCAGTTTTTTACTGTTTTTTTTACTCAGCAAAGATGTTCAGCGCTTTGGTTGAGACCAACCCAAGTTTTTTCGCTGCTAGCAGCCACTACAAAGGTGAAGTCATCCGCAAAGGCCTACAATGTTACTGATGATTTTATATCTATGTCTTTTCCTACATTGGTCCCGATCCTGGTGAAGTGGTTCGTCTGCCAGGAGATTCCAAAGAATTGGGCCGCTACACGAGCCTTGCGGACAACCAATGGTTTGTTTGTGCGTGGCCACTCCTGTTGCGTTGGTGATACCCACTATTCTATCCTCCAGGTTGCTAATTAAGATGTTCTTGATACTTGATGGGCATCTTTTGTTGCTTAAAGCCCTGATTATTGACGGGTGTTGGACAGTGTCGAATGCTCCTTTGATGTCTATTGAGATTATAGCACAGTGCTTTGCCGAAGCTTTAGCGGCTTCAATGCTGCTTTTTAAATTTGCAAGTGCGTTATCTATTGACTTTGGTGCAGTAGATTATTTGCTTCCAGGTAATAGGTGAGTCTGGTTGCTGTAATCTTCTCTAGAACTTTCCCTGTCGTGGGTAAGACAGTTATGGGTCTGTTAGATTTTACGTTATTTTTATCTTTGCCTTCCTTGTGAAATAGGATAATTACTCCTGATTTTAAGGTTTTGGGAAAGTGCCCAAGTGTCCAACATCTCTTGAATAAGGATGTAAGAAGGTCTGGGAATTCTTTGTGGATAGCCTTTAGCATCAGGTTGTCTATTCCATCATCGCCTGGTGCTTTTCCATTAGGGAGTGTACTGATTGTTCTCCTTATTTCCTCATTGCTTAGGTCTGGCTCGTTGTTTAGTCCTGTGTTGTCTCTCTGATAGGTGATTGCTGTTTGCAGTAGGCAGAGTTCTTTTAGTATCGAGGTAGCTATGTTATAGTCATTTCCTTGTAGTGTTGTGGTGGTGAACAGTGAAGATGGCGAGGTCTTATTTTTAAATGTTGCCTTGTATATTTTTCCATAAGGGTTTACAGCTGAAGAGCAAACATTTCTCCAGCATGACCTCTTTGCTTTCCTTATATCTTTTATATACGTAGCTTTTAGCCTTTTATATGTTCAAATCTAGTAGCAGCTGCTGTGTCTTCTGAATGAATTTGTTTCTCTGTGTTTAGCTAGTGCGTACAGGCTTGAGAGACTGTCCGTTTGTATGTGTGCAGTTACTAGGCTTTTTGCCTTGATCCATGAAAGGGCTTTGTTTATAGCATAGATTTCTGCTTGAAAGACCGAGTTGTTTCTATACATGGGCAGTTGAGTGGTTTTAATTAGTTGTGTGTTGTTAAAAACACAGATTGCCGCGCCGACACCGTCATCTGTTTTGGAGCCGGCTGTAAAGATGTTAAATTGCGGCGAGAATGTGTACTCTATCGGCGGTAGGTTAATGAATTCGTTCATTATTTTATCAGCTGGGTTGATTGGATTGATAGCAGCTTTTGTTTGATATTCGTCTGCTTTTAGCATTTGTGATCCAATTTGAAAGTCTTCGTTGTTTCTTAGCACGTTTGCCACGATCGCTTCCCTCAGTACCTGGAGATGAAGTGGTATGACACCCGCTAGGACGTTAAGCGCTGCTGTAGATGTTGTTCTGTAGGCCCTCGTTATTCTGAGTAAGAATGGCCTTTGTATCGTTTGTAGTTTCTGTGTGACCTGTTTACCTAAGTTGCTTCCCCATACTGATGAGGCGTATGTGAAAATTCTTTCTGCTACTGTGTGATATTATGTTTTTAGAAGCTTAGATTTTATTTCCCAGGATCGCGGCGCTACTCTTATTAGATGACTATGTGCTGTAATTGCTTTTTGCCTGAGTGTGCTAGCCAATTTAAATTTTGGTCTAACGTCACGCCTAGATACTTAATAGTTTTAACCGCCTTAAGTGATTTACCGACTATCCGGATGATGGGTTCTCTTTGTAATTTAAGTGGTTTGGCAAACGTGATGATATTACATTTATTTACTCATATATCTAATTTATGTGCTATGCACAAAGTTTCAATTGTTGTGGTTGCTCTCTGCCCTATTGTTTCTATTATTTTCTTTGTTTTTCCTTTAACGCTAATCAGAAAGTCATCAGCAAATGCTGTAACATTGACTTCTGGTTTTGTCGTTTGTGTTAGGTAGTCATTTGCAATTATTGTCCAAAGTATTGGTCCTAGGCATGATCCTTGAGGGCAGTCCTTGTAAATGTTTTGTGTGGCAGAACCAGTGCCCTAGTCATATTGAAGTGTTCTGTTGATTAAATATGTATTTATGAGATTAATTAACGTTTGTGGGCAGTCTAAGTCTAATAATTTTGTGTTTATGTCTTGCCAGTGAACCGAATTAAACGCGCCTTTGATGTCAACTGAGATGAGTAGTGTGTATAGTTTATTATCCCAGTTGTTACTTCCTTAAGTGCCATTTTGCATGACCTATCCTGTCTAAATCCGTATTGCCTATCACTTAATTTGTTTTCTGTCTCAAGGAAGTGTGTGTTAGTCTTTGACATATTAATTTCTCTAAGATTTTGCCTAATGTTGGAAGGAGGCAGATAGGTCTGTTCGACTTCGGGAGTGTTGGATCCTTTCCATTTTTAGCAAAATAGATAACTTTTGGCGTTCTTAGTGGTGTTGGGAAGTGATGTAACTTAAAGCATTAATTTGCCCACTGTATAATTAGTTGTGGCGTCGCGTCAACGACTCTTCTCCAGAGGAGATAATCTAGGTCGTCTAGCCTCGGAGCCTTATTTGTATTGAATGAGTATGTGGCGTTTCTTACCTCCTCTCTTGTTGGCAATTTTAGTTCATCTGTGTTGTTCACTGGTGTTCTAGGCTGAAACGGCACTGATTGACTTGAAAAGTGGTGTTCTGTTACTTTTTTCATTGCTGCTTTTTTATTTGGCGCTACGTTACCATCCCAGCTGATTCTTAAATCGGTTTGTTTGAAAATTTTGTTGTGGGCTATCTTAAAACCTGTTCCAAAGATGTCTGACTGGTTTGTGCAAAAATTCTTCCAAGCTTTTGCCTTTGCGTTTAAAATTGCTTTGTTGTGTTTGGAGCGTTCTTTACAGAACGAAGTTTTCCATCTCTGTTTGTCTTCGTCATCACAGGTTTTAAATCTACAGTACAGAGTCCAAACTTGTTGCGTTGTGTCGCTAAGTCTTTAGTCCACCATTTAAATTGCGTTGTTTGGTCGCTATTCTTAGTTTTGTATTTTGTTCTAGCCGTTTTTTGCACTATTACTATTAATTCAGCAGTTATTTTATCTAGGTTGTCTGTGCTGTTAACGTTATTCAGTTTGTACGTTCGTCTACTCGCGTTTTTTATGATTAATCTTTTAAATTCATCGTGATTCCCGAATTTTGTTTTTAAGCGAGTGTTTAGTATTTTCGATTTAATGTAATCTATTTCATATCTTATGTATTTGTGGTCACTTGCTGTGTATGTATCCTCTACTCTCCAACCTGTAATTATGTTTTGCGCTTTGCTGTTAGCTATTGTGAAATCTGGATTTCTCTCTGCTTTTGTTGTATGGAACGTTGGTATGTTACCTATAAGATTTGCTCTGCGTAAGTCATTTTCTATTAGGTAATCTATTAATGTTGTTCCTCTGTCATCCTCAAAATTGTATCCCCAGAGTTGCGACCTTACATTCAGATCGGCGCCTAGTATAAATGGCCTAGTATGTTCTAATAAGTGGTTTCACTCTTGGAGGGCTTCCGCCAAGTCTCCATACGGCCTGGCATATTGTGTGCCTATAGTTATATCTCCTTCTTGTGTTGTCATTGTTGCAAATGCTGATGTTTCTGTTGGTGGTAGTAAATTAATGATCACTGAACCAGTGACTACTATCCACGCTTCTTTGTTGTTTGAGTGGCTGTACGTCTAACTTATTGGGAAACCGTACAGTTTTCCGTTCCCTACATATGGGTCCTGAAGCAAGGCTATGTCAATGTTGTTATCTCTTATGTAAGTTGCCGCTCTGCTGTTATGTAAATTAATTTGTAGGATCCGCATGTTTTAGTATTGTTTGTGTCAGTTCTTCCTTTTGGTTAGAGTACAGCTTGGTTTAAGTCTTCAAATTGTTATTATGATTGTTTAATTATTGTTTTATTTTTTTGAGTTTAGAATGTATGGTCACTAGTAAGGGTTATGTGCCTGAATATCTGAAAGGGAAAGGTTATTCCAGCAAGACAAAATACAATTAAACTTAATGCCATTTAGTAGAATTACTAACCTTTCCTCTTGAGCAATCTATTTCTTGGTTGGATCCTTTCTGCACTTCTAATCCTATAGGAAGAGTGTAGGTTGTATAGTTTGTGATTTACTGTCTGCGCGTCTTGGTCTTTGTGTTTCTGTGTTGTGGCATATTGTGTATCTGTTATAGCTACATGTTGTGGATGAAGCAGGGTGGTCCGTGTTGTATTTTGTCCCGTAGTAATAATTTGACTGTGCACAAGTAATGCATGTGTGTCTTTCTGTGTTTTTTAGTCTACAATCCTGTGTCCTGTGCCTGCCACTGCATTTTCCACATATATCTCTGTTTCTGCACTGCGCAGTAGTGTGGCCGAATTCCTGGCATTTATAGCAGCGTCTAATTGCTCTATAGTATTCAACCTTTGAGGTGTTAAACCCAAAATTGAGAAATCTTTATTTGGCCAATAAGTAGGCCGACCTCTACGTGTTGTCTCTACTACATGTGCTGCAATTCTGTGTTTGTACGGTGTGATTTGATTTCAGTTACGATGATTGGAAACTCTGCTTGATTTGTGTTGAGTTCTTCGTGTATTCTATTTATCATTAAAGTGCCGTCGACCTGTGTTGGGACGTTGAAAATTATGATTCTTTGTTTTGGTGTGTCCTCAATGTTGTATTTATTTTGTTCGAGTGTGTGTTAAAGTGTCTGTTTCTCTGTCGTGTCTTTAAATTTAATTAAAACTTTATTATGTTTTACTTGTATTTTCTGTGGCTTGACTGGTGTTTGGATCTTCTGTAATCAGTTAAGTATTGTTTTTGGTGTTGTTGTCTTTGTGGTCCTAATTGCAATTGTGCTTGGTGGTGTAGGTATTTTCTTGACACATTCCGCATAGGTGACACCCTTAACTGCGGTGCTGTTGTGTACCTTCGCAGTCGTCATTGGTGTGTCTTCGTGTCCTAGCTACAGTGGCCTCTATATTTTTCGATCTTGTCGTACAGCATTTCCACCCGGTTGACTTTGTGTTCCTCGTAACTTCTAATTGTGCCCTTTCCATCACGTGTATCTTTTACTCTTAGCATTGATCTCCCTATTGTGGGGGCTAAAGGACTGCGAGGAGAGTGGGCTTCTGTCCGGGTTTTCAATTCTCTTAGTGTGTCATTATATGTGTCGCTGATGCGCTCTATTAGCTCATCGGCGGTGTCTCTATCTGATTGCTTCAGGCAGAACTTGCTGCCTGATTTTCCATGTATAATTCGTGTCAGCTTGGCCAAAATGTCATTGGGGCTATCTGACAGTTGTGGTTTCAGTGTCGTGCTACTATCCTTGGACTCCATGATCTCAGTTCCTTCATTAGATGTGTGTTGAGTTTGTGTAGTTGTTTGTCCTGTCTGTATCTGTGTGTTCTGTGATTCTGTTTGTGTTTGTGTAGATGTGCTTGTAGTGGTTTGTGCCATAGTGAAAAAAGAAAAAACAGTGTAGCAAAAATCAATTAGATAATAAAGTAAGTTATCAATGCAGTAAAGTGACCCAGACACTACATCTTAATCCTTACTACAATGCCAGCATTGTCCCAATTTGGATATAGCCATTAATTCATATTATACATTATGTTAGATTGGATCGGAGACTGAGTTTAACCATTGCGTGTTAAAATAGATTGCGTGAGACCTAAGCAATTCAAAATCTTAATATCAATAATTAAGAAATCAAAACCCAATAATGAATGATTTTAAATTAAAGATTTAATATTAATGAATTAATATTAAGAATTAGTGTTAAAATATAAATATTAACATTAAATATTAGTACTTTAATATTAAAAGTTAACTATTTAGAATTTAACATTTAGAATTTTAATTTTTTTAAAATTAAATATATTAAAGTAAAATTAGAATTTAGGTATTAAAATTTAACGTTTAGAATTAAAAGTTTTTTAAAATTAGATATTATGAGGTACAATTAGAAATTAGGTATAAAACTTAAATATTAAAAATGTTATTTTCAAAAATTAAGTACGAAATATTATAATTAGAGTTAAATTAAACATTAAAATAGAATATTAGAGGTGAATTATCAAAGTTTAAATATTTATATTAAAATAATTAACCATTTATATTAAAATAATTAACCATTTATATTAAAATAATTAACCATTATGATTAAATAGTAAAATTAGCTATCCAAAATCAGATTACGTTAATATCGAATTTTAAATATTAAGATTTTAGATATCTCTATCAATATTTAGAATTGAATAGTAAGATTAAATGTCCAGATTAAGTATTAGAAATTAAATATCAGAATTAGATGTTAAAAATAAATATAATGGTTACTTATTACCATTAAATATTAGGATTAGATATTAAAGTTAAATATTAATAATTAAATATTAAGAATTTAAGTTTTAATAGTTAAATGCTATAATTAATTATTGGCGTTAGATTTTAAAATTAAATATTAATATTCATTATTAAGGAATGATCGTTTAGAGTTTTTTGTGAATGTTAAATACTAAGATAAAATGTTTGGAAGGATATTTATTGAAGAGTCAATTGAAATTGAATACTATTAAGCAGGGGGTAATAAAGTATTAATTAAAACCGTTGAACACCTAGTTTATTTGAAAAATTTGATTTTAACTCTATTTTTGAGTAAACACACGTTAAAAATTTTACAATTTGACAAGTAGATAAAAGATTCAGTTAGTACCTAAAATTACAATTATAATAGAAAATATATAATCCAGATAAAGTATTAATAAGATAGTAGAATAATAATTTTAATTGCTTTGTAACTCCGTGTTTCTTTAATAAAGGTTGTTTAGGGAACTCGCTTTCATTATTAATAGAAAATAGATTAAATTAATATTAGAAATAATTTAGCTTTTGTTCACCTGTTATTGAATTAGTCATTGTTAATCATTAACATATACCCTAGTCGATTCTTAAACACGTACACCCCTCAGGGGGTTTACCTTCTTTAGGTAAACACGGGTGTCACAATCCCGAGGTACCCCAGTGATCTGTCCTCTTCTTTCTTTTCCTCTCTCCTCTACTCTTCTGCTTTTTCTTCCTCTTCTCCCTCAGTGTGGTTGCCTCGCAAGAGGTTGAGGGCTCCCCTTGAGTAGCTTTCGCCGCTCTGTTGCTATTAACTTCTCTTGTGGACTAAATCACCCACGTGTTTGCCGTGCGTGGAGACCCGTGTCCCTGGAAAGGAGGATCCTGGTAATTGAGGCCTCCAGAGACCAACACATTGCTTAGGCCTCTGCTTCAGGTAAACGGGAGGTGTGTTGTGGTCCTCAGCACATCAATCGGCTTTATGGATCAAGCGATCGGTACATCTACTGGGTGACTCGTTAAGGGTGGAGGCCACTTCAGGGATGTACTGTGAGCGTATAGGACCTGAATAGCACTGGTGCAGCTGGTCTGCATCCCCTTGTTGGACTCGGTGGTGGGTGGTGCGGTCAGGTCCCGAAATTTTAAATATTTAATATGGAGAATAAAAACTTTACTTTTCTCCCACGGGAGCAACAATTTCAAAATTTAAAACCAAAATTTTTTGTGATTAAAAGGAAAGAGGGAAGTTTCACAACTGTGTCTCCTTTCCTTATATCTAAAGGAATATCGGGAATTGTTGGGGAAGTCAAAAAAGTTCAGAAAATGCGCTCGAGTGATCTGCTTGTTGAGGCTGCATCAAACTCACAAGCAGACATTCTGGCTAGCATGAAATCCTTGGCAAACTTTGAAGTGACTGTTTCACCTCACAGCAACCTTAACTTTTCATGTGGAGTTATCTCAGGAAGGGATTTAATATACTCGCCTACGGAAGAGATTCTTGAAAATTTACAGAATCAGAAGGTCTGTGGCGTAAGACGCATCACAGTCAGACGGGATGGCAAAGTTATTGACACTAAGCACCTTGTTCTGACTTTTGCGACGCCAGACCTTCCGCAGTATGTAAAAGCTGCGTACATGAACTTACCCGTCAGGCCATATATTCCAAATCCCTTGCGATGTTTCCAAAGTCAGCGCTTTGGACACTCGAGAATCGCTTGCAGAGGCAAAATCACCTGCGCCCGCTGCGCGGTGGTAGGCCATGATAGTACTAACTGCACAGCGAAGGAGAGGTGTGTCAACTGTCAAGGTGACCAATCCTCCTATTCTCGAAGTTGTCCTCAGTATTTGCTGGAAAAGGAGATAGCCACGGTTAAGGTTAACCATAAATGCTCATATCCTGAGGCGAAACGATTAGTCACTTCTCGCACTCCTCAGTCAGGAGTTAGTTATGCCACTGCTGCCAAAAAAATCACCAAAACGAGCAGCACTCAAACCGAAACGTTTTCTGTTTCCCCAATAAGATTACCCCAAACATCTGAAAAGCCAAAGTTTAAGAAAACTCCAACATTTTCAAAAAAAGCTCCTTTTGCCAAATCAAAAGCGGAGAAAGCTTTAAAATTAAAAAAAGCAAAATCGTCTTCAGTGTCCACCCATAATGCTTTTTCTTGCCTGGAGACTGACGCGGTTTCTCTATTTCCCTCGGACGATGATGGATCGTTCGAGGATATGACAGAAGATCCGCCTTCCAGCTCCAGTAAAGGAGCTTTTCAATATCAAAAATAACTTCCTTTATTTCTTGGAACTGCCATGGTTTGCGATCACATCTTGATGATATCAAGTCTCTTATATCAGCTTACAACCCAGCATGCGTAGCACTTCAGGAGACATTCCTGAAGTCTTTCAATAACATTACAATGCGAGGGTTTAAATGCTTCAGAAGAGACTGTGGTGATGATGGTACAGTGTCTGGTGGTGTTTGTATTTTAACATCAAATAATTTCCCCAGCACTGTCCATCCATTGAATACTACTCTACAGGCTGTAGCTGTGAAAATCCACACTACATGTTTAATTACAATCTGTAGTTTATATTTACCACCACACGATGTCATCCGCCAAGAGGAACTCGATGCATTAATAGATCAGCTGCCTACACCATTTCTGTTGTTAGGTGACTTTAACGGCCATAGTTCTTTGTGGGGAAATGACGATACTAATTCTCGCGGTCGGCAGATAGAGCGGTTTATTTCAGAAAAGAGTCTCTGTCTGCTTAATACCGACGAAAAGACCTATTTCTATATACCCACAAGAACGTTTCATTCTCTCGATCTGGCCATCTGTTCTCCATCTCTTCTGCCATTGTTAGATCTAATAGTAGG
The DNA here is from genome assembly GCA_037975125.1 of Latrodectus hesperus. Lineage (NCBI taxonomy): Eukaryota > Metazoa > Arthropoda > Arachnida > Araneae > Theridiidae > Latrodectus > Latrodectus hesperus. The sequence goes on from JAJQOW010000240.1 coordinate 110,919, forward strand.
AAATGATCTGCATAATAGCGATCATTTTCCTCTCGTCATCTCCCAGACTGGAGGTAGTAGTGTAGGACAACGTCTACCTACTTACGTGTACAGTCGGGCAGATTGGACGCTTTTCACACAATTGGCAGTTGTTGATAATGCAATGGTTACGATCAATGATATTGATGATGCCATATATAAGGTCACCGAAGCAATATTGAATGCAGCTGATGCATCAATTCCTAAGTGTTCCTTTATAACACCCAGGCGTTGCAAACCTTGGTGGAACAAAGAATGCCAAGAGAGTTATAAAAAACAAAGGAAGTTATGGGGGTTATTTAGGAGGTACCCCACAACGGAGAATCTTGTCGCCTTCAAGAGAGCAAGAGCTCTAGCTCGCAGAGCTCGTCGTCGAAGTCAGAAGGAATCTTGGTCTCGCTATGTATCTTCAATTACATCTTCCACATCCAGTAAACAGTTGTGGAGAAGAGTGAAAGCAGCCAATGGAATATATAGAGAATTTTCTATTCCTATTTTAAAATCCGGAGCTGCTATATACTCTTGTCCTAAAGACATTGCTAATACCCTTGGTGAAACCTTTGCAACCGTCTCCAGCAACGACTCTTACAGTCCTTCGTTTTTAAGGACTAAGAGTCGCGCTGAACGAACACCAATTCGTTTCAACCATGGTGAAGCCTTGCCTTACAACTGTGAATTTCGGATGTTGGAATTGAAGAGAGCATTATTGCAGGCCAATAATACCAGTCCAGGACCTGATGGAATCAGCTATCAAATGCTTCGAAATTTAAGTTCAGACTCCCTATTGAACATATTACTTTTGTTCAATAGGATCTGGAATGACAAGAAATTCCCATCAGCTTGGAATGAAGCGATAGTGATTCCGGTTCTCAAGGCTGGTAAAGATCCTTCAGATCCTTCAAATTATCGACCAATTGCTCTGACGAGTTGCTTCTGTAAGACTCTTGAACGTATGGTCAACGCCCGTCTCGTATATGTCTTAGAAAAAATAAATATATACATATTAATCAGAGTGGCTTCCGTAAAGGGAGATCCACTCTTGATAACACCACATATTTGGAGACCCAAATCCGCAATGCTTTTGTGCGGAGGAACCATCTGGTTTCCATTTTCTTTGACATCGAGAAGGCATATGATCGTACGTGGCGTAATGGAATTCTCCGTAGGATGTATAATTTTGGTTTTAGGGGTAATCTTCCGATATTCCTTCAAAATTTTTTAACCTCCCGTGTTTTTAAAGTTCGTATTGGAACAGTATTTTCCAATACTTTTATTCAAGCCGAGAGTGTACCCCAAGGCTCCATTTTAAGTGTCACAATTTTTAATTTATTCATCAGTAACATTCTACATCAACTACCACCATCAATAAATGGTACACTCTACGTTGACGACCTGCAAATATCATGTCAGGGTTCGAATATGCGGTTAATTGAGAGACAACTGCAAACAGCAGTTAACAAGCTTGCTGCATGGTGTGCTGAGAATGGCCATACTTTATCTCCTAGCAAGAGTAAATGTGTCCACTTCTGTAGAAAGACTAGCCTGCATAATGATCCAATAATTTACATCAACAACACTCCAATACAAGTAGTCAATGAAATAAAATTCTTGGGCATTATCTTTGACCGAAAATTAACTTTTCTTCCGCATGTTCTATATTTGCGGAAGAAGTGTGAGCGATCGCTTAATAATAATCTCAAGGTGTTGTCAAATACATCTTGGGGTTCAGATCGCACATCACTTCTTCGAGTATATCAGTCATTGATCTTGTCCCGCATTGACTACGGAAGTGTTGTTTATGGATCAGCTAGATCTTCCGTTTTACGAAGGTTGGACACAGTTCATCACTCTGCTTTGAGGATATGTTCTGGCGCCTTCCGCACATCACCCGTCCAGAGTCTATACGTTGTATGCCATCAACTACCGTTAGATCTGAGACGAATGCAGCAAACTCTCAATTATTACGCAAAAATTATGTCGACCCCACATCACCCATTACGTTCCATAGTTCCTACTGCCTCTGTTAAAAGACTGTTTGATGCTCGACCAATGAGCATCCCACCTTTTCTCACAAGAGCCAAATCATATCTGTGGCTAACAGACCTATGTGATGTTCGGATAGAGTCTATTGATAATTTTGCTCATCCGCCTTGGTATGATCCAACCATTAATTTTAATAACTCTTTTGCTAAGTTTTTAAAATCAGACACAACACCTATTGTTTTTCAAATGCTATTTTCCTCCCATCGCTGTCAGTATCAATCATACACACCTGTATTCACGGATGGTTCCAAATCAGCAGGACACGTGGGCTCTGGAGTCGTTATAAATAATACAGTTTTTAGTCACAGTCTACATTCGTCCTGCTCCATCTGTACTGCTGAAGCCGCAGCTATCTTTTATGCGCTTCAGCTTGTGAATACAGATGAACATCGTCAATTTTGTATATATACTGACAGCATGAGTGTATTGAAAGCATTGAGAAACAATAGTTTTACTTGCCATCCTGTTGTGTCAAAGATTTTTAGAGCATTAGATTCCCTTGCTGGCAAGGGATATGATATTATATTTTGTTGGATACCAAGTTACGTAGGTCTTGATGGAAATGAGAGAGCGGATGCAGCAGCAAAGGCTGCATCAGACCCAATATTACCATCGGTCCCTCTCTCAGATGTGAGAAAAGCTATAAAAAGTTTTATATATGGTCTAAGGCAGGAATCGTGGAACTTACAGGTCGTCAACAAATTACATACCATTTTCCCATCCCTCACCTCATTATCAGTTTTACCGTTACGAAGTGCTGATGTTAGATTAACTCGCCTTCGTATCGGACACACACGTTTCACACACAAACATTTGTTTTTAAGTGATTTAAATCCATGGTGTGAGACGCGTGATGAACCATTTTCTGTTTATCATATTTTAATCTCATGTTCTACTTTTAACGTCTACCGTTTTAAATTTTTTAAAACAAACCTTTTAACTTTATTTGATTTGCTGGGGGAGCCACCCCACAGGAACCTATTTGCTTATTTAAGAGCAATAGGTTTTTTAAATTTTATATGATTTATATTTATACATTTTAAGATTTTATATATATTTGATTTATCTTATTTAATATATACATTTTAAGATAACTTATACACTGGTTTTTGTGTTTTAGTATTTTAATGTTGCTTGGGTTTAAATATATATACATGAAAAAAGAATAATAAATAAAATAAAAATACTCCTCCAAAACTTTATTCAGCGCAGCATGTCCATTTTTGGACCTTGCGCCATAAAACCCAACCAACCAACCATCTTAAACATGTACAATTACTTAAAATATTGACCTTAAAGTACTAGAGATAGATGAGAATAATAATTAAGCTAAATTTATTCGCATCCGAGTCCTATTGACTGAATTGCGAGGTGTTGTTTATTGTGAGAAACGTGCGTTAGGTTGGTTTGGAAAACAACTATTATCCAATTAACCTGTGTATATTCAATTAAAATAATAGTGTTAATAGGTCACGTGATTGACTAACGGTTGCAAAAATTATTTTTAAAATTAATAATATCAATACAACAGGGTCTTGAATATAGCATTTAATTAGAAATACTATGTGTACACTGACAGTTTGAGTGTTATAGAAGCGTTGAAAAATTCGAATACTGGTCATCCTGTTGTGTCCAAAATTTTGCAAACAGTAAATTTTCTTGTTAGAAAGGGATATGATATTGAATTCTGCTGTATCCCGAGTCACGTAAGTCTGGGGGCAACGATAAGGCAGATGCAGCTGCTAAAACTGCATAGGCATTACTTCATGCTTCTGTCCCTCTTTTAGGCGTGAAAAAGATTGCTAAAAAAGTTTGTTAATTCTCTCTCTCAGGAAATAGGCATTTGAAGGTTTTCAACAAATCACGTGCCATTTTCCTATTCGTCATTCCATCATCAGTTATACTGTTACGAAGTGCTGATGTCCGCTTGACTCGCCTTCGTATCGGACACACGCGTTTCACACACAGACATTTGTTCTTGAGCGAATTGAATCCATGGTGTGAAGCGTGTGATGAACCATATACAGTACATCATATTTTAACAACTTACGTTTACATTTTTTTTAAACTGATATTTTTACTATGTTTGATTTAATAGGGGATCTACCGCATAGAAATCTATTCGCTTTGTTAAGGGCAATAGGTTTTTACATCATATTTAATTTGTTACATATAAATTTTAAAATTGTATACATTTTGATTTTTTCCTATTTTGTTTTAGAAGTATATAAACACCATATTTTGTTTTTTTAAAGTTTCAATGTTGCTTGGGTTTTTTAAATAAATAATTTATAAATAAAATAATTAAATAATAATTTTCTTCCAAAAACTTAACTCTTGGCGCAACATGTCCAATTTTGGACCTTGCGCCATAAAACCTAACCAACCGTCAGTTTTAAATTGAAAGCAATGTGAGGGGAAAAAACTTTTATTAGTTACTTTAAAAAATTGCGTGATAACATTTCTGTGAAAGATAAAATGTAAAGTCTGTATTATTTAATTTGTGAACAGAAATAAACGATTCCGAAAATATATAAAAGAATACTCTTGAAAATAATTTATTAAATGTGGATGTTTCTCTTAAGCTTTTTAAAAACCAATGTTTAATGTTGAGGAAAAGGAAACGGTTAAAAAAATGCTTCTCACTTAACTGTATCATGACGAGCTTTATCTAATTGACGTTTGATAAGAATAACAAAACGGAATTCCCCGTTTTATAATGTGTAAGCAACACAGTTCAACTTCTGTGTTCGTGACATTAGAACTAGTTCTCAGTATGGATAGATGATTTTGTAATGTTTACTTTTAATTCATAGATCTTCACTGAAATATTTGAAGAATAGAAAAGTAAGTGACCTTGCAATTTATTTTTTTGATGAACTTATTCGATCGCCTAGGATAAATAAATTCTTTTCCTCACAAAAAAATACTTTTTCATAAAATATTAGAGATTATTATGGAAACACAAAGATTATTTTAATTCTCTTATATGGTATGACTTATGAATATCTGATTAGATATATAAAATAATCATAATTTAAAATTTTCGGTCACAATTTAATATTTACTTTTCTTACTCCTTTAACATTAAATTTTAATAAATGTTCAAATATGAAATTATTTTTATGAAAAATAAATATTTTTATGAACGAAATTAAATTTTAAACCCGTAACTTATAAATTAGATGCAAATAAAAATAAAATTGTTCTACTGGATTATCATTAAACTGTTATGTACGTAATAATTTGTTTCGATATTACCGGTAGAAGCTTGGATTTGATTACATATATTTTTATCCTTATTTGCGCGTATGACATTTTTTATTCTTGTGATAGAATTTTACTTGTAAAATATTTTTAATTTAAAATAATGTTTAATTGGGGAATTTAATGCATAGGAAATTGTCACTTATTAATGTATCATGTTTTTGTTATTGCTATTGTATTTTGTTGTTATTATGGCTTAAATATACAATTGTTTCTTTATCAATAAAAATATTTACTAATATATGATATAGGTTCAGGGTAGGACGTATAAAATTACTCTCGCCAATATATATTTCATATTTGGTAATATTTTACAATATTAATTTAATATATAGCATTGTTAGTTATAATTTAATGTGCACTTTTCTGACTCTTTTTAAATTTTAATGTTCAAATACAGAACTATTTTTTTAAAAAGAAAATTTTTATGGACGAAACCAATATTTAAATTTGTAACTTTAGAAATAGTTACAAATTAAGAATAAAATTTTTAGAAGATTTTATGGGTATTCATGATTTGTGTTGTTGGTTGGGTTTTATGGCGCAAGGTCCAAAATGGACATGCTGCGCCAAGAGTAAGATTTTTGTAGTTTTATTTTTATTTATTTATTTATTTTAACTTTTTTTCTTCGAAAAATCCAATCACCATTAAAAATTTAAAAAACAAAAATCAGTGTATAATTTATTTTAAAATCTAATTATAAAACATAAAAAAGGGAAATATCAAATATATATATATATAATTTTAAAATTTAAACTACAAATTAAATAAAATGTAAAAACCTATAGCCCTTAAAAAAGCGAATAGGTTTCTATGGGGTGGATACCCTATTAAATCAGATAAAGTTAATAAATCAGTATTAAAAAATCGTAAACGAACGTGTGTGTCCGATACGAAGGTGAGTTAATCTAACATCAGCACATCGTAGCAGTAAAACTGATAATGAAATGAGATATGGGAAAATGACACACAATTTGTTGGTGACTAGCATGCTTCAAAACTCCTGGAAGAGGGAATAGACAAGATTTTTAGCACACTTCCTCACATCTGAAAGGGGGATTGATGATGGAATTGAATTTCATGGTTTGTGTTGATATTTGGGAGAAGTTTGTTTGGGTTAGGTTTTTTTTTTTTTGGGGGGGGGACTACGTTATTCAGCTGAAAATGTATTGATATCTCCAGGAGTACTAATATATCTCTCTGGAGAAATCGGATGAAAATAAATAAAAAATTCGTGCTGTGTTTATTAAAAGGAACTAGTAGGGTTTCCCCATCTATTGGCGACTTAGAAAAAAATAATTGTATTCCTGTTAATCAACGTGGTTTCCGTAAAGGAAGGTCCACTCTTGATAACATAACATATTTGGAAACCCAAATCAGCAACGCTTTCGTGCAGAGAAATCATTTGGTTTCTATTTTTTTCGACATAGAGAATGCGTATGACCGTACATTGCGTTATGGAATTCCCCGTTCATTATATGATTTTAGCTTTCTGGGTAATCTTCCGATATTCCTGGAAAATTGTTTACGCTCCCGTGTTTTTAAAATCCGCGTAGGAACATTTTATTCTGATTATTTTAATCAAGCTGAGGGTGTACCTCAAGGTTGTATTTGGAGTGTCACCCTTTTTAACCTTCACATTAGTAGCATTATTCATAAATTATCACCTTCTGTTCATGGTACATTGTACGTTGATGACATGCAAATATCTTGTGAGGGGTCAAATATGCATTTAATTGAGAGACAGTTACAAACAGCTGTTAATAAAATTGCTGCATAGTGTGCTGAGAATGGCCATACGTTTTCTCATAGCAAGAGGAAATGTGTCCACTTCTGCAGGAAAACTAGTATACATAGTGATCTGGTGATATCTATTGACAACACAACTATACCTGTGGTCAGCGAGATAAAATTCCTTGGTGTAATATTCGAACAAAAATTAACTTTTCTTCCGCATATTTAAAATCTGCGGAAGAAGTGTGAGCGATCGCTCAATATCCTCAAGGTGCTTTCAAATACATCCTGGGATGCACATGGCACATCACTGCTTCGATTATATCAATCACTAATTTTATCACGCATTGACTGATGTGTTGTTATGGATCAGCTAGACATTCTGTTTTATGCAGATTGGTAACTGTTCATCAGTCTGCTCTGAGAATATGTTCGGGCGCATTCCGCACATCACCCGTCCAATGTCTATACACTATTTGCCAACAATTGCCTTTAGACCTGCGACGAATGCAGCAGTTTCTCAATTATTATGCTAAGATAATGTCTGACCCTCATCATCCATTGCGTTCCATGATTCCTGCCACTGCTCTTAAAAGACTCTACAATGCCCGTCCAAGGAGCATTCCACCTTTCCTCATTCGAATAAAATCTCATTTGTTATTGTCTGACCTGCATAATGTTCGAATAACTTCCACAAATCGAACTTCATATCCACACTGGAATGAGCCACAATCAATCCCTTTGCACAGTTCAAAAAATCGGACACATCCCTTGTTGTTTTCTATCAGCTCTGTTCTCATCGCGGTCAGTTTGATTCTTACCAGCCTATATTTACAGATGGTTCAAAATCTGCACGACATGTTGCCTGTGGAATTTATGTTGATAATATTTCTTTTAGTTACAGCCTTAATATGTCCTGCTCCATCTTCACTGCTGAAGCAAATGTTGTATAGTGTGCGCTTCAGTATGTGGGTAGTAATGGATCAAATAAATTTCGTATGTACACTGACAGCCTGAGTGTTTTAGAAGCTGTGGAAAATGTTGATGTCAACTGTCATCCTGTTGTGTTGCAGATTTTGTGTGCATTAGACTCTGCGAAATGCAGGGGTTATGATATTATTTTTTATTGGATCCCAGGGCATGTAGGTCTTGATGGTAACGAGAGAGCTGATGCAGCAGCAAAGTCTGCATCTACTCCACTTCAGCCTTCTGTTCCTTTTTGTGATGTGAGAAAAGGTGTGAAGAGTTTTGTTCATAATCTTTGGCAGGAATCATGGGGAATGCAAGTCAGCAACAAACTAAATACCATAACTTCATCTCTCATTTCATTTCCAGTTTTACCTTTAAGAAGTGCGGATGTTAAATTAACCCGCCTTCGTATTGGACACACACGTTTTACTCATAAGCATTTATTCTTAAATGAATTAAAACCTTGGTGTGAGACGAGTGATGAACCATACACCATACACAGTATTAGTATTGAAAAACAATAGCGTAACCTGTCCCCCTGTTGTGTCGAGAATTTTTAAAGTATTGGATTCCCTTGCTGGCAAGGGAAAATAAATTGTATTTTGTTGGATACCAAGATACATGGGTCTTGAAGGAAATACAGCTGTAAAGAGCAGATACAGCTGTAAAGGCTGCATCAGATCCAATTTTATCATCAATTACTCTCTCAGATGTGAGAAAGGCTATAAAAAGTTTTATATATGGTCTTTGGTAGGAATCATGGAACTTGCAGGTCGTCAACAAATTACATACCACTTTCTCATCCATCACCTCATTATCAATTTTACCGTTACGAAGTGCAGATGTTAGATTGACTCGCCTTCGTATCGGATACACACGTTTCACCCACAGACATTTGTTTTTGAATGAATTAAATCCTTGGTGTGAAACGTGTGAATAACCTTATACTGTTTATCATATTTTAATGTCATGTTCTACTTTTAACGTCTACCGTTTTAAATTTTTCAAAACGAATCTTTTAACCATGTTTGATTTGCTGGGGGAACCACCCCACAGAAACCTATTTGCTTATTTAAGAGCAATAGGTTTTTTAAATTTTATATAATTTATATTTATACATTTTAAAATTTATACATATATTTGATTTATTTTATATTCTATCACTATATACAGATTTTAAAATAATTTATACACAAATTTTTGTTTTTTAAAATTTTAATGTTGCCTGGGTTTTCAAAAGAAATATATTTATGTAAAAAAAGTAATAATATAATATATATTTTTCGAAAACTTTATTCTTGCTGCAGCATGTCCATTTTTGGACCTTGCGCCATAAAACCCAACCAACCAACTTGAGGGCAATAGGTTTTTTACATTATATTTAATTTGTGTTTTCTAAATTTTAAAAATATATATATTTTTGATTTTCATTTTTTATTTTATAATTGGATTTTAATATAAAATATATCACTGATTTTTGTTATTTAAAGTTTTAATGTTGCTTGGGTTTAAAAAACATAAAAAAATAAGAATGAATAAATTAAAAAAAATTAATTAAATATATGTTTCAAAACTTTATTCTTGGCGCAGCATGTCCGTTTTCGGACGTTGCGCCATAAAACCCAACCAACCATTCGTATTAAGTTTATTTGGTTGCGTTATGTTCAAAATAACTCAACAAGGTTCAGCATCTAATGGATATTTTATTAAGAGTATAGCATCGATCGTATCAGCGAAGCTTGACTGAATCAGGCATCTTTTCTAGCCACAGCGTGCGCTGTGCTTTGTCTGAAACGTCAGTACCAGCAAGGGCACACATTTTTCTGAGGATTTGAGTTAGAGGACATGCTACCAAGTCAAGTCCAGTTAGAAGCCGTTTGATTTTTTTATTTTTACTTTCTACGAAAATTTGCAAAAGTCGATCCTTTGCTGCCGCATATTTGTTCGGAGAAGGATACTTCACAATGACCCAAATATCCAGAATTTTCGGTTCTAACTGAGTAACAAGGTGGCTAAACATAGTCTCTTCCGAGGTAATTCCACAGATCTTGAACTGCGCTTTATCCTGGTAAAACCATATTTTAGGTTTGTCGAACCTGAACGGCGGTATTTTTTATACTCACGCCACTCGCTTCTAATGCTTCCGTGTTGGGCATTTTGAATTATTAAGCAGATTGAAATCACGTCCGGGTCACCAATTATTAGAGGTGTTGATTCGTATTAAGTTTATTAGGTTTCGTGATGTTCAAAATAACTCAAAAAGGTTCAGCATCTAATGGATATTTTGTTAAGCGTATACCATCAATCTTATCAGCGAAGGGACTAAACATGGAACTCAAAAACAACATGTTTTTTCAAGTACAGTTTGGTTTCCAGTTAACACTGAGATAAACAGTTAAAAGATATAAAAGTAAAATGACATAAAACTAAAATATAAATTACTACAATTATTACAGAATTTAACAATTATTAATTACTTTTGAATAAAATAAACTTAACGTTTATTACTTTAGGAAAGAGAATGAATTTGTTTTCTTTATAACCCTGTCAGACATCATTCAATCAATTTTGAGAAAGCTGTTGGACAGGGGCAGCCATCTAGTGGCAAAAAAAAACAACAATAACTGTTGTCCTTACATTACTCCCTCACCAGTAACTGAGTTACGATAATCAGATAATCATGGTAGGAGAAGTTGAATTATAGATATATATTAAATACAATATTAAGTTCCATATGTATTCTACTATGGACACTGTATTAAAATGATGAATAATATAAATAAAACATTATAATTTAGTAAATATAGTGCGACCACCAGGAGATGGCGGGTGTGACGTAAGAGTCACGTGTTATCAGAGATGTCTACTTCAACAATTTAGCGAGCGGAGGAGAAAACGAGGAGAAAGCGCCTCAATCTAGGTTACCTTATTTGGCTAATTAGCACTTTCTGATGTAGAATGAAAATAAAATATGTATGTGTTATGCTTTTTCGAAGAATTCAAATACGAGAATTGAAATATATAAATACATATATTAAGCTATGATAGAAAAACATTTAGAATGAAAATATTTTTATTTTGCCATGAAAATTTCATTATTAGGTAGATTTTAGAATTTATTTATTTCACAAGAACAGGAACAAAACCTGTTTTTAAGGCCAATAAGTTAACACCGAACGATAGATAATTTTTATGTCCAAAATTTGTATATTTTTATTGTGTTATCGCAATAATTTTTGAGAAAATAGGAAAGGGTGAGATTTTCTAGAATATGCTTGTTGTTAAGTTAATTTAGATGAAGACACTTTTTACATAAGAAACATTTTAGGCTAAAAAGAAACTCCGTAAGTAATAAATTAACTTTTTACAGCCTTTTTTATTCAAGATACATATTTCATCATATTACGACATACTAATATTTTAAAATGTTTTAGAATTAATTTTAATTCATATAGGTTTATAGTATGGAATATATTGTGCACCAATGGAATCATTTAAAATAATTTGAGGGAATATAAAATATTTATATTTTGTTCAGTAAAATCTATCATTTAAATAGTTTTTAACAATTTTGATTGTATAACCTGTTTTATTAAAACATTTTTGTGTATAATATCAAATAAAAAAATGGATAACAAAGAATTTTCAAAATTTTTAAAAATAAAATTTATACAGATTTCGCATAAATATTATATGTTAATATAAGGGAAATATAGTTTTTGTAGTTGCCGAAGAAGAGAAAATGCCTTCAGGGAGGTCTTTCTAATGAAAATTGACCCGAATGAAATCTAATGAAAATTGACCTTACACAGTCACTCCGTTTGGTTCATTCAGATTTGAACCTACTAATTTCAGAACCAAACTCCTCATTTCGCAGAATGCTATCTGTTTGGCTGAGTCAACCTTATAAAAAATCTACATAATTTTGAGAACTTCCAAAGCTGATCTGTATTTATTATTTTAAAATTTCAGTTCTTATAGTTATTATTTTATTAATAAGTATCCATAGAAGTATCCGAATCCCAATCAATTGTACCAGTTTCAGAAGCAGTATCAGTTTCTGATTCGGATCCTATATCGAAATTCAATGTTTCAATTGTAGTCTCCACAAGTCCATCAATTTTCCAATATTCTCCTTCGATTTTTTCTACATGACAGCAGTATTTTTGCCAGGTTTCCCCAGAGATATTTTTAATTGCATTTGACGTCAACTCCTTCATTGTTTTCAAACTGAGATCAGCTTCGACGTTTCTTTCGCGAACATGGCGCTTTACTGCTGCCCAAGCTAACTCAATAGGATTTAAGTCACAATGATAAGGAGGCAATTTTAGAACGGAATGACCATCTGCTTTTAAAAGTTCGTCAATGTGATATTTTTTGCTAAGTGGAGCATTCATTTTAATTAATTGAAACAGTTCAGGCTTTCTCATAGTGCTGTCATACTGTATATTTTTGTCATCCAAATATTTACACATTTTAGCTTTCGTTGAATATTTCGTTGGTACTGGATTCAAAATCTTCGTATGGTACGATGCATTATCCATTATTATGATGGAATTACAAGGGATATTAGGTAGCAATTTTTCTCGTATCCACTTTTCAAAATTTTCGTAATTCATTTGCCCATGATAATCACCTGTTGCACAGCCTGCTTTAAATACTAATTCTGCATTTGGCACAAATCCATCTTTCGATCCAGCATGCACAACAATTAACCGATTTCCAGCACCATCTTTTACGAAAGCACCAAGTTTTTCATCTTGCCAGCATTTTGAGAAGGAAAGGTTGCTGTCAATCCAAGTTTCATCCACATAAATAATGCTTTTTTGGATTTCTCGATATTTTTTTATTTCTCTCAAGTACCGGCATCTCCACGAAATTATGTGTGGCCGTTCAATCAGTAGTTTTCTTTTATTTTGGCATCGTTTCCAACGAAATCCAATTTGATGCAGGACTTTCCTTAAAGATTCCCTTTTCCAAGAAAAATTAATCTTTTCTTTCAACACTGGCAATAATAATGAAATGGATGGAACTATATTAGATGCATAAAATTCATTTACTGTATTTCGAATGACACATAAATCAAAATTGTCCAAAACTACATTCCGTTCTGCAGGCCGACTACGCTGTTTCCCTGGAGTTGAAAGCCTGCTATCAGTTGTGGATTCCTTTTTAATTCTTTGGACAGTTCTAAGAGAAACGCCAGTAGCAGCCGCAGTACGTTCCTGTGCTTTCTGAATTGGTATCGAAAGCGAAGTAGACTTTGCTTCATTTTCAAAAAATATGCGCACGTTATTAACGATGTTACGTTCTTTAGAACGCAATGTTTTCCCTTTTAGAGACATTATGTGTTGTTCTGAAAAGAACAGTTTTAAATCAATCAAAAATACTAAAAATCAAGAGCGCTGATAATACAACCTTCTAGGCTAAGTAGAAAGCAGAGAATGAGGAGGAGAAAATCGTGTTCTTCGCCAAAGAGAAGAACGGGCGAAGAATTTGTTTTAACCCTAAACGGCGTGATCGTTTTACAGTTCAAACCTCTGAAAGAATGAACCCTTCCACCGGACACAGATCTCACCCGCCTTCTCGTGATGGTTTAATAATAAGAATTAAATCAAAATATCCTTGCACACACATATATATCATCATCATCAATGGCGCGACAGTCCTGTGTGGACCCTGGCCATCTCAAGGAGGTGACACCAGTCCCTTCTTCTGAGTGCGACACCTTTCCAGTTTCTGACGTTGATTGACTCGAAGTCCTGGAGGCAGTCACTCCACCTCAGTCTTGGTCTTCCTCTTCCTCTTCCTCTGACACCCGAGGGCTTTGCCAAAAAGATATTCTTTGTAGTGCAGGTGTCGTTCATCCTCATAATATGCCCGGCCCATTTCATCCGTTGGATTTTTTGGAATTTCAGGATGTCCGGTTCTCCGAACAGCCGGTATAACCCAGAGTTGGTTCTTCTTCACCAGGCTCCCCCCCTCAGGGGGTTTACCTTCTTTAGGTAAACACGGGGGTCACAATCCCGAGGTACCCCTGTGATCTGTCCTCTTCTTTATTTTCCTCTCTCTTCTACTCTTCTGCTTTTTCTTCCTCTTCTCCCTCAGTGTGGTTGCCTCGTAAGAGGTTGAGGGCTCCCCTTGAGTAGCTTTCGCCGCTCTGTTGCTATTAGCTACTCTTGGGGGCTAAATCACCCACGTGTTTGCCGTGCGTGGAGACCCGTGTCCCTGGAAAGGAGGATCCTGGTAATTGAGGCCTCCAGAGACCAACACATTGCTTTGGCCTCTGCTTCAGGTAAACGGGAGGTGTGTTGTGGTCCTCAGCACATCAATCGGCTTTATGGATCAAGCGATCGGTACATCTACTGGGTGACTCTTTAAGGGTGGAGACCACTTCAGGGATGTACCGTGAGCTTATAGGGACTGACTAGCATTGTTGCAGTTGATTTGCTGCATTCCCTTGTAGGGCTCCGTGGTGGGTGATGCCGTCTAGTCACCGAATTTTGTAATATACTATATGGATAAAACTATTAATTCTTCTCTCCCTTTGGAGCAACAGTTGCCTATGATAAATGCTAAGTATTTTATTGTTAAAAGAACTGAAGGTGGTTCTTTCCAATTTGTCTCGCCTTTTCTCATTGAAAAGACCATTTCATCTTATGTAGGAGAAGTAAAAAATATTAGAAAGCTACGATCAGGCGATATTTTAGTTGAGATTGCTTCTGATAGACAAGCAATACTCATACAATTACTCAAATCAATTGGAAATGTGGATGTGGTCGTTCAGCCTCATACAACATTAAACTTTTCCAAAGGAGTCATTTCTGCAGCAGATCTCATATATACATCAACAGATGAAATTCTCGAAAACTTAAAATCACAAAAAGTATGTGCTGTGAAACGAATAACTCTTAATCGAGATGGCATAACAATCAATACAAAACACCTAATTTTGACATTTACCACTCCAGACTGGCCACAACATATAAAAGTTGCATATATGAGATGTTCAGTAAGACCATACATACCGAATCCGCTGCGCTGCTTTCAATGCCAACGTTTTGGCCATTCAAAAATATCTTGCAGAAGTAAACTTACTTGCGCCCGTTGTTCTGACGTTGGCCACGATATTGTTACCTGCAATGCTAAAGAGGTTTGTGTCAACTGTAAAGGCGACCATCCTGCTTATTCACGAGCTTGCCCAACATGGCAGTTGGAAAAAGAAATTACTTCCATCAAAATCAAAATGTGAATTATCCGGAGGCTCGACGAATTGTCGCCTCACGTGCACCAAAGCCAGGTATCAGCTATGCGACTGCTACTAAAAAAATCACTAAATCTTGCTCCTCACAAACCGATACTATTTCAGATCCATCAACAAAGCCATCTCCAAAGCTAAAAGAGACAAAGTCTTCAACTGTTATTCCTAAACTGTCATTTGCTAAATCAAGATCAACCCAAGCAAAAAAATTAAAACTAGCTAAAGAAGGCGCTCGTAAGTCTTCCTTGACAGAAATTAAAGCCAGGCTTGCGTTGGATGAAGATACGGTTAAACTGTATCCCTCAGATGCTGATAGTTTGGACGATTCATCTGAGACTCCAATGAGCACCGCTGGTGAATAATATTTCTGCCAATTATGACCTTTGTTTCATGGAACTGTCGAGGTTTTCGTTCTCGTATTGACGACGTCAAATCTGTTATCTCTCGCTACAACCCCGCATGTGTGGCTCTCCAGGAAACATTCCTGAAGCCCGCTGTAAACACCAAACTGCGTGGGTTTCAGTGCTTCAGAAAGGATAATGGTGATGCGTCTGTATCTGGAGGAGTTTGCATATTCACATCAAACTCATACGCAAGTACAGCACATCAACTAAGAACTACACTACAAGCTGTAGCAGTGAAAATTCACGTAAACTGTCTAATCACTGTATGTAGCCTATATTTACCACCACAAGACGTCGTAAATGCAAAGGAACTAGACGATTTAGTTGACCAACTCCCAGCTCCATTTGTACTCATTGGTGATTTTAATGGCCATAATACCCTGTGGGGTAGTGAAAATACGAATTCTCGCGGTCGTCAGATAGAGCAGTTTATATCTGACAATTGCCTCTGTCTGCTGAATACCGACGAGAAAACTTATTTCCACGAACCAACACGGACGTTTCACTCTCTTGACTTAGCTATTTGTTCTCCATCACTCCTGCCATTCCTGAATTTCGCTGTCGGAAGTGATCTTTACAATAGTGATCATTTCCCTCTAATCGTGTCTCAGGCTGGAAGTAATAGTGTGCGTCACAACCCACCTAATTATGTGTACAGTCGAACCGATTGGACGCTTTTCACGCAACTGGCTGTGATTAGTGAAACAAGAATTAAGACAGGTGTGATCGATGATGCTGTTAAATATGTCACCGACACAATAATCCGAGCTGCGGATGTTGCTATCCCTAAAAATTCCATCATTCCACAAAAACACAGGAAACCTTGGTGGAATGAAAAGTGCCAACTCTCCTATAAGAAACAAAGGAAGCTGTGGAATATATTCCGAAGATATCCTACTACGAATCTTATTGCTTTTAAAAGAGCCAAAGTTCAAGCTCGAAGAGTTAGACGTCAGAGTCAAAGAGAATCTTGGATTCGCTATGTGTCGTCAATCAATTCATCGACAACAAGTAAACAATTGTGGAGGAAAGTTAAAGCAGCCAATGGTATTTATCAGGATTATTCTATTCCTGTATTAAAATCCGTAGCTGCAATACACTCCTCAGCGGTAGATATTGCTAATGTCATCGGTGAAACTTTTGCTAGTGTTTCCAGCTCTGATTCATATAATCCTACTTTTCTAAGGATTAAAAGAATTGCAGAGCGGAAACCTCTAAATTTTCATGATCGACAAAATCTACCCTATTATTATGCTTTTGAATTGTCAGAATTGAAGACTGCTTTATCTAAGGCAAACAACAGCAGCCCAGGACCTGATGGAATCTCTTATCAAATGCTCCGTCATATAAATCATGATTCTGTATTGAACACACCATCATTGTTTAATGAAATCTGGATTGAGCATGCTTATCCTACATCATGGAGAGAAGCCATAGTGATTCCGATTTTGAAACCTGGCAAAGATTCATCTGACCCTCTGAGTTATCGTCCAATAGCTCTTACGAGTTGCTTGTGCAAAACTTTCGAGCGCATGATCAATGCTAGACTTAATTATGTCTTAGAGAAGAATGATTGCATACCTCATCAGCAAAGCGGTTTTCGAAGAGGACGATCAACCATTGATAATATTAAAGATCTAGAATCTCAAATTCGAAATGCTTTTGTGAGGAGAAATCACCTTGTTGCAATCTTCTTCGATATTGAGAAAGCATACGATCGAACTTGGCGTTATGGCATTCTCCGTACTATGCATAATCTTGGTTTTAGGGGTAATCTTCCAATATTTATACAGAATTTCCTAGCCACTAAGCTTTTTAAAGTACGTGTTGGAACTACAGTTTCAAATACTTTTACCCAGGCTGAGGGTGTCCCTCAAGGAAGCGTTTTAAGCGTAACCCTTTTTAACCTTTTCATCAGCAACATACTTCATCAGTTACCATCTTCTGTACATAGTAATTTATATGTTGATGACTTACAAATTTCATATCAGAGTTCAAACATGAACATAATTGAGAGACAATTACAAACAGCTGTAAACAATCTAAATACTTGGTGTGAACGAAATGGTCTTAGTATATCTCCTAGTAAGAGTTGCTGTGTCCACTTCTGTAGGAAAACTAGTCTCCATCCTGAACCTGTGCTTTACATAAACAATAGACCTATCCCTGTGGTCACTCAGATAAAATTCCTCGGGGTAATTTTTGATAAGAAGTTAACTTTCCTTCCGCATACTTTATATCTGCGGGAGAAGTGCGAGCGATCGCTCAGTATCCTCAAGGTGTTATCGAATACATTTTGGGGTGCAGATCGTACTTCATTGCTCCGTATTTATCGATCAGTCGTTTTTATCTCGTATTGACTACTGATGTGTTGCTTATGGATCGGCTAGATCTTCCATTTTACGCAGATTGGACACCGTCCACCACTCTGCTTTAAGGATTTGCTGTGGAGCATTTCGTACATCACCCGTGCAGAGTCTATATGTAATCTGCCAACAGCTACCATTAGACTTGCGGCGGATAATGCTGTCTCTTAATTATTATTCTAAAATCATGTCCACTCCTCATCATCCCTTACGTTCCACGATTCCAAGTGCTGCCCTTAAGAGATTATATAATGCTAGACCATCAAGCATTCAACCTTTTCTCTCTCGTGTTAAAACATATGTATACCTCTCAGACCTAACTGATGTCCGGGTTGAGTTCATAGACTTGTTCGCACATCCTCCTTGGTATGATCCTCACATTATTGTACTGAATCCCTTTGGAAATTGTAAAAAATCGGACACAAATACTGTTATTTTTCAACAGCTTTACTCATTTCATCGCTGTCAGTATACCATGTACACTCCCGTATTCACTGATGGATCCAAAACGGCAGGAGCCGTTGGCAGTGGAGTCTATTTTGAGGATACCTATACAGCTATAGTCTTCACAAATCCAGTTCTATCTTCACCGCAGAAGCTACGGGTATATACCGAGCACTTCAGCTGGTGAGAACTAAAAATGAACATAAGATCTGTGTGTACACTGACAGAAGGAGTGTATTAGAAGCTTTGAAGAATAATAACTTTAATTGCCATCCAGTTATATCTAAGATTTTCAAATTGTTAGATTCTATTACTAGCAAGGGATTTGAGATATTGTTTTGTTGGATACCCAGCCACATAGGGATAGATGGCAATGAGAAGGCTGATGCGGCCGCTAAGTCTGCCTCTACTCCCATTTTGCCTTCAGTACCAACAATGGACATGAGAAAAGGATTCAAACATTTTATATATTCTCTTTGGCAGGAATCCTGGAACCTGCAAGTCAATAACAAACTCCATTCCATCTTTTCATTCATCATTCCATTATCAGTTTTATCTACACGAAGCGCAGACGTTAGACTGACTCGCCTTCGAATTGGTCACACGCGTTTCACCCACAAACATTTGATCTTAAGTGATCTCCAACCATGGTGTCAAAAATGTAATGAACCATTCACTGTATATCATATTTTAGTTGTATGTCCAGATTTTAACGATCACCGTTTTAGATATTTTAATAGTAAAATTTTAACATTAGAAGACCTACTTGGGGAACCACCCCATCGCAATCTCTTTGCGATTTTAAAAGACATAGGATTTAGGAATTTTATATGATTTACCAATATTTTATTTAAATTTTAAATTTTAACACATGTATAAAAATACATGTGTATATTGTCTGTATAGAGACCTTTAATGAACATTTTAAAAGATATAGGATTTACAAATATTTTATATAAATTTTAAGCTTTTAATTTTATAAATGCTTTTATTGTTTGTATAGAGACTTTTGATGTACATTTTAACTTATATGTACTGTGTAATGTACTTTTATTCTATATTTTTAATTGGTTGAAAAAAAAAACTTATATATAGTATAACATCTTGTGATTGGCGCAGCTTGTCCTTATCTGGACTTTGGTTGGTTGTTTGGGTTTAATGGCGCAATCTCCAGGCTCCACTGTCGTAGATGCCGCCAAAGATGGAACGCAGAATCTTCCGTTCGAAAGTTGCAAGTGTCTTTTCGTTGGCCTGGGACAGGGTCCAGGTTTCAGTGGCATAAGTGAGAACTGACCTGATTAAACTTTTGTAAATCAGCAACTTGGTGTTTCGTCTGGTGTAGTCCGATTTCAGAAACTTCCTTAAGCCGTAGAAACATCTATTGGCTGCAATTATTCTCTTTCTTAATTCTAGGGAAATGAGATTTTCAGAGTTGATATCTGAGCTTAGGTAGGTGAAAGCGTATATACAGTTAAATGAAAGTGTGCCAATTCAAATATATGACAAACAGAGTACTTTATTTAAAAGTAGTCTCCATGAACATTGAGACATTTATCCCATTGATAAATGAGCCGCGTGATCCCCGTCTCATAAAACTCCTTGGCTGTCGATTCAAAAAGTCTGTAACCGACTCCTTCATGGCGTCGTCCGACACGAATCTGGTACCCTTCAGATATTTTTTACGTTTTCCGAAAATGTGAAAGTCGCATGGCGACAAATCTTGGCTGTATAGAGGATGTTGCAGCGTGTCTCACTTGAACTTTGCCAGTTGTGTCTTAACCACATGAGCGACGTGGGGACGAGCATTGTTGTGTAGCAAGATCACACTATTCGTCAATCTCCCAGGTCGTTTGCTCTTGATTGCGACACGCAGCCGATCCAGCTTTGCACAATATAGCGAACTATTGATAGTCTCTCCACGCTTAGCAAATTCAATCAGTAATGGCCCCTGATGATCGAAAAAAAAGCCAATAGCACCTTTCCCGAGGAAATGACAGCCTTTGCTTTCTTCGGGGGTGGTGAATTCAAATGTTTCCTTTGTAAGCTTTGCTGGTGTGTTTCAGGTTCGTCGTGGTGGCACCATGATTCGTCTCCGGTCACAATTGCAGGCAAGAAGTCGTCACCCTCATTGTGTTACCGGATGAGATGAGTCAAAGTAGCGCCGAACCTCTCCGTGTCCTGGCGGTCGTTCAAAATCTTGGGCATCCATTGAGCACACAAAAGCCGATAACCGAGATGATCATGAATTATGGCGTGAACCGAACCGTGATTGATTTTCACACGCTCTGCCAGTTCCTCGATGCTTATCCCCCGTTCTTGTCTAATCAGCTCATCAACCTGTGCAATTGTGTCGGGGGTGATTGCAAGGTGGCTTTGGCCCGGTCTTGGATCGTCTTTGCAACTTTCATGTCCTTCTCTGAACCGTTTGCTCCAACGCTTCACAGTGGCCAATGCGATGCAATGTTCACCGTACACAGCAGTCATATGGCGACTAATTTCATGTTGGGAAACACCTTCAGCTGTCAAAAACCTGACCACACCACGCTGTTCCTTTTTTGGAGCGTCCATTATGTCACACTACCATCTTCAACCCAGTGTAAGAGCGCCTTAAAGAACTCTAACCTCACACTTTCGCGCCACTTTCGTAAATGAAGGTTGTCTCTGTGCTACGCGCATGCGCCGCAGATGATGGACCGAACCATTCTTGCTGAGGAGGGGTTGGCTCACTTTCATTTGACTCGCCCTTGTATATATATATATATATATATATATATATATATATATATATATATATTAAACAAAAAATAATTTACATATAATATAAAAAATGAAATTATACTGAATCTTTTATTCTCATATCAAGTATTACTAATATGCCAGAAATGTCAGGATCTATTAATTAACAAGATATCTTGATAATATATTCACACAAGATATCTTAATAAAAAATCAGGACATATTACTTAAATGTGATGCTGAAAAAAATATCTCTTTATACAATTGTGTGTGAAATACTATACACACAAAATATGCCATAAATCTTCTTCTTATTCTTCATCCAACGCCCGCCCGTGGCCGATGGGTCATTTGGCGCCGTGCTTTCCAGTAGAGTCCAGCCCGCCCATGCAAGTCGTCGTCGGCCTGTTCCAGAGCATTACAGTAAGCCAGGTGTTCGGCTGTACCCTCGCCTGTAGAACACAGGGGGCAGAGGGGAGTATCGGCAAGACCGATCCTGTGGAGATGCTTCTGAATATAGTCGTGACCCGTTGCCATGCTGAAGGTGGCAACCGCCACTCCGCCACACGGCAGGCTGTTGGGGATGATATTGCATCTGACAACCGTCTCCCATCTTTTGCCGACAGCAGCTGCCTCCCAGGCTGTCCAAATTAATTTTTTAATACGTAGATTAATAGTACTACGTGCAGCAGAAAAGCTTATAGGCCTATCTTCTTGGGTCAAGTCATATCCAGATTTGGCAAGCCTATCTGCACGCTCATTGCCATCAAAATCACAATGCCCTGGCACCCATTGCAAACAGATTTCAGTTCTTTCTTGCAGTTGTGAAAGGATTACCCGGCAGGTCATAACAAGGGCATCATGTGGGAACAATGAAGTTATGACCTGAAGAGCTGCTGTTGAGTCAGAAAGGAAAACCACCTTCTTAAGGCCCGGCAGTTGCATTAATCGTCTGGCAGCCTCACAAATAGCAGCTACCTCCCCGTCAAAGTTTGTCATATGTTTGCCGACCGGAAAAGAACCCCCAGCAAGAGATGAATAAAAGCCAGCACCACAATCCTCGCCCTTTGCCGAGCCATCTGTGTATACATGGTATCATTCTGCCAAATTGAGCCCCTGAAGCTCGTCGTGACAAAGTCCTTCTGAGATTCCTCTAGAGATCTCGCCGTGTCGGTGATGGTTTTAGGGAGACTGACAAAACTGCTAAGTTGCGTTTAGTGACACAGCTTACCCTTCTGGAAAAATCTTTATTGCTTCAGAGAAAGTATAAGGTTTACTCCGGTGAGCGACTCCTTTTTCCCCGGCCAACGCTTGTGAAGGATATACCCAACATCCCTGTTTGCTTAAACCTCCCTGGCATAAAGGATCGCAAAGAGGATGTCTTGCCACAGATATCCCATAAATCCATACACACAATATCTTCTAGTTTATATTTACATTGTCAATTTGTTATGCTTTCAATGACATGAAATAAAGAACACAAAGGATTTTGCAATCAATAATGTTGTGACATCTATAATGCATTAGGTTATAAAATTGGATAAATGTTTATAATATTTGATGATGTTATGTGAGTGAGAGAGAGAGGATATTCAAAATCACACAATTAAACATAATTCCTACATAGAGAAATGTATCATGAAAATAATTTGTATATCAAAAGAATAATTTTAAAGCGAAAAATAATATAATAAGAATAATTTGTATATAAGAATAATTATATAAGCATACTTAATTCAAATGATAAAGTATATATGTTGATACAGGAGAAATTACAAAAATTGATATATTGATGTAAATAATACAATAAAATTCAAACAATAAAAATGGATATTCATGTACTATAAAGGAAAATATTTTTTTGCAAGAAATAAACAAATGTTATAAAGAGGGTGAGAGAATCATAATAAATATATGCATACATACACCTCACACAATATCCAAACTTTATTAAATGCCATATTTGATTTGCTTGTCTATACAATATAATGTAATACTCAGTATGTCTATCACTACATTCAATAGAATGAAGAGCATAAACTATATTTGCAGTATTATATTATTTGGCAAAATTTAAAGGTAACCAATATAATATGATGAAATTATTTATGTATCTATATATTCACAATATAATTACACACTGAATAAGTTTTGATGCAGAATATAATTGAGCTAAAGGTATACACATAAAATTTTTAATCTCTAAACCTTACTGGTTGTTTTATTTTTCGACCACACCTGGAAGTTGTTCGATTATTAATTGGAAGATGTGGATCTCTGTGATCTGAATTCTCATCTGTTTAGCTTGTGCCTGCTTGTTATCTTTGTCCATGACCAACAAATAGGCAGGTTTTAGACGGTCAATTGAGATGTTTACATTTTTCTTTCATTGACAAAGTGAAAAATTTATCAAAACGTTCAACTACCCTATATGGTCCTTGATAAGGTGGTTCGAGGGCCTTTCTCACTCTGTCTATTCTTACAAAAACATGAGAACAAGACCTTAGATCTTTATGTGCAAATATTCTTTGCTGCTTGACACTACCTGACGGTACTGGTTTCAGATGCTTCATGAACTTCTGTAACTGTGAGACAAAGGTTTCTTGGTCCATTTTGATGGTAGGTGGGTCGAAGAATTCTCCTGGTAACTTGATGCTTGAACCATACACTATTTGTGCAATTGAGTGGTTTGGGTCTGGTCTAATGGCAGCTCTCAAATCAAGTAGTACTGTAGGTAGAGATTCAGTCCATCTTATGTTGTTATGTGCTTTTATAGCACCTCTCAGGATACTATGCTGTCTCTCTATTTTTCCGTTACATTGAGGGTGATGAGGTAGTATGCGATACTTTAGCTCCACATATAACTGGAAGACATTTAAATAGTTGGGCTTCAAATTGTCTTCCTCTATCTGTTATTATTTGAGCAGGGACACAAAACCTACCAATCCAGTTGTTGTAGAATGCTCGACTAACTATTTCAGCCCTTATGTCGGGTAAGGGAATTGCTTCTATCCACGAAGAATACCGATCAATGCAAGTTAGGTAGTATTCCATGCCTTCCGAAGGTGGTAGTAGGCCAATCAAATCTATGTGTACTAAACCAAATCTTGAATCTGGAACATGGTATTCTCCAAATTTTGACTTGGTGTGTCTGTTTACTTTGCATTTCTGACATCTGATACATGTCTTTGCCCATGCTCCTACTTGCTTCTTCATATCTGGCCAAATGAATTTTTCCGTCATCTGTTTGATGGTGCTTTTAACTCCAGGATGAGAAAAACTATGTATTTGTCGAAACATCTCCATTCGAAATTCCTCTGGAATGTAAGGTCTAATATTTGATGATGAGATATCATACCATAGTGTCTTTCCTGATGGTAATGTTGATGATTTAAACTGTAAAGAGGGACTTTCTTGCATTAATTGTTGTAAATCTTTATCATGCACTTGCTTTTCTGCTATAGCATCATAGTCAATGATCGAGACGGATTCACTTCGCGATAAAACATCAACAACTACTTTATCTTTGTCTTGAATATGTTGAATATTAGTGGAAAATTCAGAAATATATTGTAGATGTCGTAGCTGCCTTGATGATGCTTTTCCATTTTTCTATCAAAATGCAAACGTGAGAAGCTTGTGATCAGTATAGTTGGTGAAATCGTTGCCTTCTAACAGATGTTTGAAGTGTTTTACAGAAAGGTATATTCCCAACAGTTCTCTGTCATAAGTACTATACTTTTTCTGTGTATCATTCAGTTTTTTAGAGTAGAAAGCTATTGGCTTCCAGCTCTTATTTTTATACTGTTGAAGTTCTAAGCAAACGGCAAAATCTGATGCATCAGTGCAAAGTGATAAAGGCAATCCAGATCTTGTAGAAATGATAGAAGAACAGCTTCAGCAAGGTCAGATTTACATTTTTCAAAGCTCCTTATTTTTTCATTAGTCCAAGGGACTTTTCTGCGGTCCTCCTTTCTTGGTTCTTTCAGCAGTTCATGCGGAGGAAACCCCCATAACTTCTGTTTCTTATAGGTTTTTTGACATTCTTCATTCCACCAAGGCTTACAACGCCTTTGTGGTATAGGGGAACTCCTAGGTATTTATGCATCAGCTGCATTAATAATTGTTTCGGTGACTTTACATACGGCATCATAAATATCACCGATCGCAACCATTTCGTTATCAATAACTGCCACAATTGTGTAAATAACATCCAATCTGCCCGACTGTACACGTAAGTAGGTAGAAGTTGTCCTACACTACTACCTCCAGTCTGGGAGATGACGAGAGGAAAATGATCGCTGTTGTGCAGATCATTTTCTACAATTAAATTTAAAAATGACAGGTGGTTCGTTAGGTTTTATGCCGCAAGGTCCAAAAACGGACATGCTGCGCCAAGAATAAAGTTTTGAAGCATATATTTAATTAATTTTTTTATTTTATTAATTTATTCTTATTATTTTATTTTATATATATTAATTTTTTAAAAAACCCAAGCAACATTAAAACGTTAAAAAACAAAAATCAGTGTATTTATTTTATATTAAAATCCAATTATAAAATATAAAATGAAAATCAAAAATATATATACTTTTAAAGTTTAGAAAACAAGAATTAAATATAATGTAAAAAACCTATTGCCCTCAAAAAGGCAAATAGGATCCTGTGGGGTGGTTCCCCAAACAAATCATACAAGGTTAAAATATCACAATTATAAAAAAGAGTAAACGATATTCGTTAAAATATGAGCATGAAATTAAAATATGATAAACAGTGAATGGTTCATCACACGTTTCACACCATGGATTTAATTCGTTTAGAAACAAATGTCTATGTGTGAAACGTGTGTGTCCGATACGAAGGCGAGTTAATCTAACATCAGCACTTCGTAGCGGTAAAACTGTTAATGTGGTGATGTATGGAAATATGGCATGCAATTTATTAGTGACCTGCATGTTCCATGACTCCTGTCAAAGAGAATGGATTAATATTTTAACAATTTTTCTCACATCAGACAAAGGAACTGATGGAAGTTATGGGCCAGATGCAGATTTAGCTGCTACATCCGCCCTTTCATTGCCATCGAGACCTACATGACTTGGGATCAAGCAAAAAATTATGTCATATTCCTTGCCAGCAAGGGAATCTAATGCTCGGAAAATTCTAGACACAGCAGGATGATAGTCGAAGCTACTGTTCCACAAAGCTTCCAACACACTCAAACTGTCAGTGTACACACAGTATTGACGAGTTTCACATAAATTCATCTGCTGAAGAGCTTGGTAAATAGCGGTTGCTTCAGCAGAGAATATGGAACAGGGTGAATGGAGGCTGTAACTAAGAGTTTTGTTTTCAATAACTACAGCACAACCAACATGTTCTGTAGAGATGCTTTTTTTAATTGTGGTCGGCAACAAATTACATACTATTTTCTCATCCCTCATCTCATTATCAGTTTTACCGTTACGAAGTGCAGATGTTAGATTGACTCGCCTTCGTATCGGACACACACGTTTCACACTGAGACATTTGTTTTTAAATGAACTAAATCCATGGTCTGAAACGTTTGATGAACCATTTACTGTTTATCATGTTTTAATTTCATGTCATGATTTTAATTAATAACATTTACAATTTTTTAAAACTGATTTTATAAATTTAATTGATATAATAGGGGATCCACCCCATAAAAACCTATGCGCTTTCTTGAGGGCAATAGGTTTTATATATTATATTTAATTTATATTTTAGATTTTAAAATTATACAAATATATATTATTTCCCTTTCTATATTTTATAACTATATTTTAAAGTGATATGTACACTGATTTTTGTTTTTTAGAGTTTTATTGTTGCTTGGGTTTTTTGTAAAAGAATAAATAATTAAATTAAAAAGCTACAAAAAACTTACTCTTGGCTCAGCATGTCCAATTTTTGACCTTGCACCATAAAACCCAAACAACCAACCAACTTGAGGCAATAGGTTACATACATTTTATTTAATTTATATATTAAATTTTAAAATTGTATATATTTTATAAATTGATTTTAAAATAATGTATACAATAATTTTTATTTTTTAAAATTTTTAAAGTTGCTTGGGTTTTTTCAAAAAAAAATAAACAAATAAAATTAAATTAAAATAAATGAATACAAAAAACTTACCCTTGGCGCAGCATGTCCAATTTTGGACCTTGCGCCATAAAACTCAACCAACCAACCACATTCACTGCTGAAGCAATTGCAATACTTCGCGTCCTTCAGCATATAGGTACGAAAAATTCATATAGATTTTGTATTTACACTGACGGCATGAGTGTTTCAGAAGGTGTGAAAAATGTTAATATTACTAGTCATCCGGTTGTGTCTCAGACTTTTTGTGTAGTAGACTCTCTAAAGGGCAGGGGATATGATATTGTTTTTTGTTGGATCCCAGGGCAAGTTGGTCTTGATGGTAACGAGAGGGCTGATGCAGCTGCAAAGTCTTCATCTACTCCACTTCAGCCTTCCGTTCAATTTTGTGATGCG
This sequence comes from Latrodectus hesperus, assembly GCA_037975125.1. Classification (NCBI taxonomy): domain Eukaryota; kingdom Metazoa; phylum Arthropoda; class Arachnida; order Araneae; family Theridiidae; genus Latrodectus; species Latrodectus hesperus. Next base: position 138,690 of record JAJQOW010000240.1, read on the forward strand.
AGAAAAGGTGTGAAAAGTTTTGTCCATAAACTTTGGGAGGAATCATGGAGAATGCAAGTCAGCAACAAACCAAATACCATAACTTCATTACTCATTTCATTTTCAGTTTTACCTTTACGAAGTGCGGATATTAAATTAACCCGCTTTCGTATTGGACCCACACGTTTCACTCATAAGTATCTATTTTTAAATGAATTAAAACCTTGGTGTGCATTATTAAAAATATGAAAAGTGTGATGAACCATACACTGTGTTTCAAATTTTAATTTCATGTTCTGATTTTATCTAACATCGTTTTAAATTTTTTAAAACTGATCTTTTAACGATGCGGGATTTGCTGGGCGAACCACCGCATCAAAATATTTTTGCTTTCTTAAGAAGCATTGGTTTTATAGATTATATATAATTTAAAATTAAAGTTTTTTAAAAAAAATACTTATAACATTTTACAGATTTAGTTTAGTTTTTTATTTTAGATGTTTTAGATATAATTTAATCGTTTATATGTTGGGTATTTGTCTATTTTTTATGTTAATCTTATAAATGTTACTTATATTTTTAAAGGAATTTTAAAATTTGATTGGTTAAAAAAAAATTAAAAAATATTATACGAAAATTTTTTTGGCGCAGCTTGTCCTTATTTGGACCTTGCGCCATAAAACCCAACCAACCAACCATCACTCCGCTCTAAGATGTGTTCTGGGTCATTACGCTTATTACAAGTCCAGAATCTATACATTGTATGTCATCAGTTACCGTAAGACCTGAGACGAATGTGACTCAATTATTATGCTAAGATCATGTCCACCCTTATCATTCGATACGTTCCATGATTTCAAATACCTCTCTCAGGAGACAATATGATGCTCATCCAACGAGCATCCCACGTTTTCTCACACTAGCCAAATCAGATGTGTGACTCACAGTTCTATGCGATATTCGGATAGAAACAATTGACCCTTTTGCTCATCCGCCTTGGTGTGAGTAAACAAATACTTTCATTAATACCTTCGCTGACTACAGAAAACTAGACATAACGCCTATTTTTTTTCAACCGCTATATTCTTCTCATCGCTTTCGGTATCAATTGTACAAACGTGTATTCACAGATGGTTCTAAAACAGCAGGACAGGTAGTCTGTGGAATTTTTATCAATAATATAGCTTTTAGTTACAGCCTACATTAATCTTGCTCCATCTTCATTGCAGAAGCAACCGCCATCTGTTACGCTCTCCAACAAGTGAATAGCCCTCACCTCATTATCAGTTTTACCGTTACGGAGTGCTGATATGTTAGACTAACTCGCCTTCGTATCGGACACACACGTTTCACACACAAACATTTGTTTTTAAGTGATTTAAATCCATGGTGTGAGGCGTGTGATGAACCATTTACTGTTTATCATATTTTAATTTCATGTTCTACTTTTAACGTCTACCGTTTTAAATTTTTTAAAACAAACCTTTTAACTCTATTTGATTTGTTGGGGGAACCACCCCACAAAAACCTATTTGCTTATTTGAGAGCAATAGGTTTTTTAAATTTTATATGATTTATATTTATGCATTTTAAGATTTTATATATATTTGATTTATCTTACTTAATATATACATTTTAAGACAACTTATACATTGGTTTTTGTGTTTTAATATTTTAATGTTGCTTGGGTTTAATATATATATATATGAAAAAAATAACAAATAAAATAAAAATACTCCTCCAAAACTTTATTCTTGGCGCAGCATGTCCATTTTTGGACCTTGCGCCATAAAACCCAACCAACCAACCAACAAGTGAATAGAGATGATTTTCATAAATTTTGTGTATACACTGACAGCATTATTGAAGCTTTGAGAAACAATAGCGTTTCCTGTCATGCTGTTGTGTCAAAACGTTGGATTCCCTTGCCGGTAAGGGATATAAAATAGTATTTTGTTGGATACCAATCCTCGTACATCTTATTGGAAATGAGAGTGCAGATGCAGCTGCTAAGGCGGCATCGGGATCAATTTTATCACGTGTTCTGCTTTCAGATGTGAAAAATAGTACAAAAATTTTATTTACTCATTTTGGCAGGAGCCGTGGATTAATGATGGTCACAAACAACTTGCACAGTATATTTCCTTCTCTCACCTCATTGTCAGTTTTATCGTTACGAAGTGCGGATGTAACATTAACTCGCTTTCGTATCGGTCACACACAGACATTAGTTTCTAAGTGAATTAAAATCATGGTGCGAGACTTGATGAACCACATATTATTCATCATATTTTAATATCATGTCATGCTTTTAACCAAGAATGTTTACACTTTTTTACTACCAACTTTTTTAACTCTTTTTGATTTAATAGGGGATCCACCCAATAGAAACCTGTTTGCTTTTTTGAGAGCAATAGGCCCTTTACATTACATTTGATTTGTGTTATAAATTCAAATTTATGTATATTTTGATTTTTCCCTATCATATATTATAATTATATTTTAAAAGTATATATGCACTATTTTTTGTTTTTTAAAGTTTTACGGTTGCTTGGGTTAAAAAAAAAAACAATTTATAAATAAAAAATAAATAAGAATTTTCTTCAAAAATCTTAATCTTGGCCCAGCATTTCCTATTTTGGACCTTGCGCCATAAAACACAACCTACCAACCTCAGTTGTATCAGTATGCGTTATAAAATCTTTCAAAATACCATAACTAATAACCATAATCAAATAAGTCTTTAAATAACATTCTGTTACTTTTAGAAAGAATTTGTTTGCTCTACTGTACTGTATTTAACATTCCTGACATACAATTTATTATACATTGTTCATGAGTAATAGCCATTTAAATTGTCTCATCAGTTCGGTGATATTCAAAGTAATTAACTTGTTAAACGATTTGTTTTAAAATGAACTTTTCATTTGATGCCTTAGTTTTTCTAGAAAAAAAATGAATTACCATTTATCTAAGATAATATTCTACGTTAAGTTTTGATTTGTGAAAATTGAGTTTTTATCTTTATTTACCGTATTTGTTTTAATATTTGCCCCATATTGCTTATTCTACATAAAAATACGATAAGAAAACTAAATTCTCCATTGTAGATACATTACAAGTTTATATAATATATTTTAGAGAGAGAGAAAGAGAAATTATGAACATATGCACATTGGGTTTAATTGTCCTCTTTTAGACCTTGCGCCACAAAACTCAACCAACCAGCAGATTGGGTTTAAATGAAATGAGAATAAGATTAATTTTTTGTGTCAATGCTTGTAAATAATAAGAAAGCGAATATCTCGCTAATGCACTCAAATATGCAAGAGCAAAATGAATTTTATTTTATTAACTTGAAAAAGATACATTTCTTAGCTCAAAGTATGATAGTTTGATGAAAGTAAATTAAAAAATATTCATATCATAGTTTCGGCAGTTTCTTTTTATAAATATGATTATTAGAAACAAAATTTTCGTTTGTTTTATTTTCGTATTATCTTTATTGCAGGTAATCATCATTACATTAGAAATGCTTCCTCCGAAATTGCGTTTGATTTCAACATGGGCAGACAGCTGTATAGAGAAACATGAAGAAATGTGGCAAATTTATACTCCAGAAAAGAAGAGTTTGATTTGGTCGATTCTGATGTCCTATCTATTCTCTTCATCCCGAAAGTTTATAAAACGAAAATTACGACAGCTCATCGATGTTTTAGAAGATACGAAAGATGATCATGGATCGGCAAGTTTGCTGGGGAATGAAAGCAGTTACAACAAAATTCAAAGTCCTGTTTTTCGCTTCAATCCTTTCATAAATCCTCAGGCCTTCTATTCTACTGCCATAATGAAATCTGTGCTTGGAACTTTTGAGAAAAAACTTTTATCTGGAGTTAAGAGTGAAGTTAAAGAACAGTTGCATAATGAAAAAGTTTTAGTGTCAGCATCGATTTTGTTAAATTGTTGCATAAAAGTATGTGAAAATTCTGGGGAAAATAATGTATGTGTACAAAGTTCTGAAATAAACTGTGTTGGATGTGAATTTACGCAAACATTAATTCTATTTAGAACACGTGGTAGCTTAACATATTTAGATACTTTCAGTTTCGGTATGCACCCATTTGATGCATGCTTGCTGAGGAAACTAGCATTTAAATATATTGCTGTAGCTGCTAAAATTCCTCCTGATATTGTTAAAAGCCTAAAAGATATAATTACGCCAAAAAATGACTTTCTTATTCGATTAGTTTGCACAAAGAATCCTTCATTGCAGGATATTATTAATGAGCTATACACGTCATCTTTCATAATTCAGAAGCTCATTAAGGCTGGTCTTAACATGGATCCTAGCAAAACTGACGAGCAAGGACTTTCTGCTTTTTATCACTGTATGGCTTCTAATAAAGTTGATTTAATGCGTGTTCTCTACAATTATGCAACAAATAATACTTTTACTGGAGAAGATAACCTCAGGAAACTAAATTCTGATATTTTGAAAGCAATAAAAGAAATCGGCTCAATAATTCGATCTGATTGCTTGAAATCGGAAAATTTTTCATCCCTTGGCTGTTGCAAAGATTCTGTGATGCAATTGTGTCGTCAAGTATTGCGCTTCAATGAATACCATTACGAAATTGTGAGAGAAATTATTGAAATTAAGGAAAAAGAAATTGATGCAATTGCAAAACAACAAAAAATACTGATTTCCATCTTGGATTACTATTATGAGTTCTTCTTGTTTGAAATATCTGAAGAAGATTCATTTAGAAATTATATAAATTTTAGTGAATATTATGATATGTTGGACAATTTTACTTATCTCTTATTTTTTGACAACTTTATTTCTGTCATTCCACTGGCGACTGAAGACAATTTAAGTGTGTTTACAGACACTGTAAGGTCTTTATTTTTATCAGTTATTGCAAATAAGTTATTTGCTCGACAACCTCAAATAGAGACATTTTATAACGTGACTTTAAATTCCCAAACTGAAATAAGGTTCATACCATTTTTATATAGAGATGAATTTAAAACAGTATCAACAGCTCTTAACAGAGAGTTGAAAGAATCACTTAAGCAGCATAGGAAGCCAAGTACTGACCCTATTGATGTGATTAGAAAAAGCATATGTGGCTTACCAGAAATTGAAAATGAGTTGATTGCAACTAGAGTTTCAAATTATCTTTCGATTATGGTACGATCCGTTCCTCAGATTTGCACCCCAAAAAATGTCTTGACAATGGAACGAATTATTCAAGTCATAGGGGAACTTATCTGCAATGAGGACATTAATGAGTGTGTTTCACGCTTCCTCATGTGTTCTTGCTTACCAAATGAAATTGAATCAGTATTTTGCAAACTTCGAAATCATGTTTTTTCCCATTACAGAGCAAGTTCTGTAGAGGGTAGAATTAATTTAGCGTACAACCAATTTCAGTTGAATGGCAGAATTAAAAATGAAGTTTGTAATCTTTATCACATAATGCAACCCATTACAACAAGCCTTAAACTTAAAACTATAGAATTTATGATGGAAAAAGGGAAAACAGAATCAGATAAAAAATATATGCAAGTCTATAGTTATATTAACAGGAACCAATTGAATATGTCTCGTTTCAAAAAAGTACTTTTTGAAAATAATCAAAAAGATTATGGCATTCTTTCAAGGAACATGCTTCGATACCTGACTGAAAAATTAGAGAAAGAAGTGGCAGTAAACAAAAGTGTTAAAGACATGCGAAGTATGTTTAAAGCTTTGATTTATTTAACAAATTATATTTCTGGGAACTTAAAATGTAATGACACTTACGCATTAAAATTGATTGCAAATTCTAACAAATTAGAACAATTTATTGAAATTAATTCTGAAAAACAGATTTACGAAGTAAAAGAAGGTGTTAAAGATATATTACAAGAAACAAGTCTTATATATAATCATCTATTTCCACATAGTGAATTTTCTTGTGATAGTGAGAAAATGACAACGTTTAAAGAAGAAATTAAAAACGTTTATATTACTATTTTACGTTTTCTGCTTTCTTGTATTAGAACAAAAAGAAAACGGAAAGAAATTACAAAATTTTCACAGGATGACACAAAGTTGTTGAAATTGTTTGATGAAAAATTGTTAAATATAGAAGTTTTTCGAAATTTGGAATATCAATCCGAAACTTTTATAGCATACACTGATAAACTTAAAATTTTTATCAAAGATGTTTTTAGAAGTCTTTTAACTAATGACAAATACTTTGTTTTAGAACATTTAGATTTTTTATTAAAAAAAATTAAGAAATCAAGCTTAAATGAAATTTTTTTTGATTCAAATTTAATGAATAACTATTTTGATGAAATGAAAGACTATGACATTTTTACTTCGCAGGAGATTGAAAAAATCAATGTCAGTATTTCTCAATGTTTGTTTATTTCTACCGAAAACAAAAAATATTTAGAAAATTATTTACAAACTTTAATCGATAAAAAAAATATTTTAAATAATAAATACATTGAGGACATTTTAAAATCTATAGTTATGCCAGAAAAAAATCGAAAAGACATTCTAAATGAAATAAAGAAATCTAATTTCGAAAAAGCACTTGAAATTATAAAATCAAGCCAATCTGAAATTATCAAATTTGAACCAGGCGGAAATGGAACAAAATTTTTAAAGGAACTTTCACGAAAGGAAGAGTATCGAACAATGCTCTTAAGCATAGTATTCCACCCAACACTACAGAAGAAAGTTCATAAGGTTGTGATTGCTAAACTTTATTTCTTTATAAATAGAATCAATGAAATGAAAAAAATTTTGATATATAATGATCAGCAAATTAAACACTTGTGGGTAAAAGGAAAAAGCCAAGGTATAAAACAACACACGAAGCTTTTGATGTGCCAGAAGTATGTTAGAGAAAGAGACACCCGCGCATCTCTCGAAATGTTACTTTTCGATTGCTTCAATATATTAGAAGACAAAAAAGTCAGTGAATTTTGGAAAAAAGAAACTAATCTGTTCAGTGGTATGAACCTCCGAGATTACCTCTCTCATGGTAATCCAGTTATTGAAGTCAGTGGAAGTTTGTTGGATCCTAGTGACTTGCCACTTGAATTCATCAATAAAATTTTGCAACTCATAAATGACAAAGCTATTTTATGTGCCCTTTTGGAATTATGGAAGAAAGTTAAGCTTCATAAAATTAAAGATTTCAAGAATTTTATCAATAAAGAATGTGATGATGAGTACAGCTACTTGCGAAACCGGATCAAAGTATCGAAACATAGCAAGTCAAATGAGGACCAATCAGACTGGGAAAAATATTTAAAACTCCTGCCTTTAAAATGGTAAGTTCTTCTTTATATCTCATGCATACAAAAAATACGAACTGTTAGATGTAATTTTTTGTATGAAAGAATATAGATTTGCTAAATTTTTACGAAATAAAGTAGTGCTACATTTTTTTTTTTTACTTTATTTATTGACCGTGAGATTCAAGTAAGCCGTATCAAAGTGTAAAACCATTTTATTAAAGACAATCCTTAGAAAGACTCAATCGACTTTAAAAACCTAAAAATGTTTTTATAAATTGAATCTTATATAAGGTTATTTCAAATTCTGTTAACAGAATAAAAAAAAATTATGCGTATTGAAATGTCACCACGAGAACAGACTATTAGGACATTTTTACAATCATGCCTATTTTACAAATTAACGATACCGATACATATCCGATGATAAAAAATGAAAGCATTTGAAGTGGATGTGACTAACTCGTCATTTAACTATTAAAGAAAAACTTTTAAAAATATTTACCTAGTCCTTTTTTAGTAGTTAAATTGAGAAATGTTGCTGGACACATTTTTAAAGTTTTTTTTGTTTACTTTATCCTTTTACACAGTTTAAAGAATCGGACACATCACCAGTCCCCCCTCCCACTCTGCGCCGAGCTGGCAGCCGAATGGTTAGCGCTCTTGCCTCCGGTTCAACAGTTCTTGAGTTAGAATCCCACCTCGGGAACAGGTGTTTGTAGTGGTTCGGAATCCACTTTAAACTGTAGGTCCCGGTCTAATTAGCGTTCGTACGCAAAAATGACCGTTGAGCGACAAACAAACAAAACAACCCCCCATCACTCTGATTTCAGTTCCATCAATGGATGTGATAAAAGGGAATTAAGCATTTCATAAAGTTTCTTTGGCTAGAATCCTGGAATTTGCAAATGTACAAACTTTTTTTCCATCTTTTCATTAATCGTCCCATTAACAATTTTAAATCTGCAAAGTGCAGCTGTTAAACTGACTCGCCTTCGTATTGGTCACACGCGTTTCACTCATAAACATTCATTCTTAAGTGGCTTAAATCCTTGGTGTGAGACGTGTGATGAACAGTACACAGTGCGTCATATTTTAATTGCGTCCAGATTTTAACCATTATCGCTTCAAATATTTTAATAGTAATAATTTAACTTTACAAGATTTCCTAGGTGAACCACCACATCACAATCTGTTTGTGTTTTTAAAAGCCATTAACTTTTTTTCATTTTATCTAATTTTAGAGATTTATAAATCACAATTTTAGTTTTAAATCTTATAAATATGTGTATATGATCTAAACTGTATATTTTATTTTGACATTTTAATATAATTTTAACTTCTTAATGTTTTGAGCACCGGAAGCGGATAAAGAAAGCTTTTCTTCTCATCGCTGAAAGTTTGATTCTTACATTCCTGTATTTAGAAATGGCTCAAAATCTGCAGGACATGTCGGCTGTGGAGTTTATGTAGGTAACATTTCTCTTAATTACAGCCTCAATATGTCCTGCTCCATCTTCACTGCTGAAGCAACTGCAGTACTGCTTGCCTTTCAGCGTATCGTTACCCCCTCAGGTGGTTTACCTTCTTTAGGTAAACACGGGTGTCACAATCTCGAGGTACCCTAGTGATCTGTCCTCTTCTTTCTTTTCCTCTCTCCTCTACTCTTCTGCTTTTTCTTCCTCTTCTCCCTCAGTGTGGTTGCCTCGCAAGAGGTTGAGGGCTCCTCTTGTGTAGCTTTCGCCGCTCTGTTGCTATTAGCTACTCTTGAGGACTAAATCACCCACGTGTTTGCCGTGCGTGGAGACCCGTGTCCCTGGAAAGGAGGGTCCTGGTAATTGAGGCCCCAAAGACCAACACATTACTTTGGCCTCTGCTTCAGGTAAACGGGAGGTGTGTTGTGGTCCTCAGCACATCAATCGGCTTTATGGATCAAGCGATCGGTACATCTACTGGGTGACTCGTTAAGGGTGGAGGCCACTTCAGGGATGTACTGTGAGCGTATAGGACCTGGCTAGCACTGGTGCAGCTGGTCTGCATCCCCTTGTTGGACTCGGTGGTGGGTGGTGCCGTCAGGTCCCGAATATTCCATCTGAAATATGGAAACACAACTATTCTCATCTCTCCCACGGGAGCATACTTTTAAGCTTAACTAAAGGCAAGATTTTACATTGTGAAAAGGAAGGAGGGTA